>BPLR01013154.1:0-36454 GCA_021605095.1 Caerostris extrusa
TTATTATAATACAAAATTGCAGATATTAATATATTTCATCTACATCTCGACTTTTGAGTTACTCTTTGTAAACTAACAAGGGCAAAATCCTTATCAATTCAATGCAATCCAAAAAATACATCCCCATTTGAAGTTCAAAAATAGCCTTGCTGCTGCTGCAACATACTTCAGAGAAAAATTAGTTATAATTGATTTATGCTTTCGATCATGAAATAAGCCTCCATAATTCTCTTTCCATTCATTTGCTCTGTTTGCTTTTACTTTATCCCGAAGGAATAAGCCAGTAAAAACAGTCTCTCGGTCTATTGACTTCCACACATAGTCCTTTTCTCGATATATACCGAAGCCATGCGAGTATCTTCCATGAATATTTAATTTTATGGAAGGTAATTTTGTGTACAACCTTATTCAAATACACATTAAATCCTTATCTTGTCTCCAATATTTCAGCTGTCTTATCTTTGTGTGATCGGTGAATTCAAAATCAGTTACAATATAATTTTTGAAACAGTTGCAGTTTATATATTCATCGATAAATAATTTATGTGATGGAGTTTTGTTTCTGTTTCATTGCATTTACTTCAGCTTTTTATTTTTAAAAAATAAAATCACAATATTTAAAATGTTGACATTATAAAAGCAGTATTGCCCATCTTTATAGAAATTTATATGAAGACATTTATACTTCATAGAATATTTAAAATGTGTTTTTTATTCAAACATTTGCTGAAGCAAAAGAAAATATTTACTATCTTCTAACTCGATAATAATAATTTATCTTAGTAAAACTGAGAGAAATGTTTTATAATATTAAAAAATATTCAAATCTAATAAGGAATCATAAAAATAAAGGTAATTAAGTATTAAATATTGACATAGTGATGATGTATTAAATAAAAATATATTAAATAATATTTGCATAGTAAAGAAACTATTAATTGAAAAGTAATATACTTGAATTAGAATACGAGGGATTTAAAATCAACTACAATGGAATAAAAATTAAGTATTTTCTATCTTATTGAAAATTATCGAAAAATAAATACATTATAGAATTGAAAATTAATAAAAGTAATTCAATCAACATGCATATTTATCGAAATGTTAATTATTTTTTAAAAAAGGAAATGAAATTGATGTTATTATCCATAAGTTAATAACTCAACTACCAATGTAACAGTTTTATCAAGTTTTATAGAAGTTACAGTACAAACTAAAAATCAAAGCTTATAAATAAATTTGTCTTTTTAAACTCATCTTATAATAATATAAAATTACTTAGATATTAATATATTTCGTCAACATATCCACTTTTAAATTACTCTTTGCAAAAGCTAACAAGGACAAATTCCTTATCCCTTCAATACAATCCCAAAAATACATACCCCATTTGAAGTCCAAAAATAGCCTTAATGCACTGCAACATACTCAGAGAAAATGAGTTATAATCAGATTTATGCTTTCCGATCGTCAAATAAGCCTCCATAATTCTCTTTCCATTCATTTCCTCTGTTTTCTTTACTTTATCCCGAAGGAATAAGCCAGTAAAAACTGCCTTTAGGTCCACTGACTTCCACACATAGACCTTCTCTAGAATTATAAGGAATGCAAGCTATTTCTGTCCATGAATATTTAATTTTATGGAAGGTAATGTTGCGTACAACCTTATTCAAATACACATTAAATTGTTATCTTATCCAAATATTTCAGCTGTCTTATCTTTGTGTGATAATATATCGGTAAATTCAAAATCAGTTAAAATAGAATTTTTGAAACATAGTTGCAGTTCATATATTCATCGATAAATAATTTATGTGGAGGAGTTAGAAAAATACATTTCTATACGTGCCATTTATTTGTGTTATTTATTTTAAAAAATAATAACACGAATATTTAAAATGTTTGACATTATGAAGGCATGAATATTTAATATTTGTTATGGTTTCATTTTATTCCATAGTAGCCTACCTTTATGAAATTTTCATGAAGACATTTATATTTCATAGCATATTTAAAATGCAGTTTTTGTACAAACATTTGCTTACGTAAAAAATAATACTTATTGACTTCTAACTCGATAATAATAATTTCTCTACTCAAAATTTGGGAGATATTTTTATAATACTTAAAAAATAAAGGTAACTGAGTATTAAATATAAACATAATGATGAATTATTAAATAAAATATATTAAATAATATTTGCACAGTAAGAAACTATTAATTGAAAAGTAATATGCTTGAATTAACAGAATATGACGATTTAAAAATCAACTCAATGGAATAAAAATTTAATATTTTGTATCAAATTGAAAATTATCGAAAATAAATACATTACCGAATTGAAAATTAATAAAAATTAATCCAATAGGCATGCATATTTATCGATATGTTCATTAATTATTTAAAAAGAGAAATGAAATTGATTTTTATTATTCATAAGTTAGTACCTCAACTAGCAATGTAACAGTTTTATCAAAGTTTATAAAAGTTACAGTACAAACTAAAAATTAAAGCTTACAGATAAATTTGTCTTTTACACTCATCTTATTATAACACAAAAATTGCAGAAATTAATATAGTTTCGTTCCCATATCGACTTTGGAGTTGTTCTTTGCAATAACTCACTCGAGCAAAAGTCCTTATCAATTCAATACAATCCAAAAATGCATCCCCATTTGAAGTCCCAAAAATAGCCTTGCTGCACTGCAACCTACTCCAGAGAAAATGAGTTATAATCGGATTGATGCTTTCGATCGTGAAAATAAGCCTTCATAATTCTCTTTCCATTCATTTCCTCTGTTTGCTTTATTTTATCCAGAGGGAATAAGCCAGTAAAAAACTGCCTTACTGACTTCCACACATAGTCCTCCTCTAGAATTATACCTAAAGCATGCGAGTTTCTTCCATGAATATTTAATTTTATGGAAGGTAATTTTGTGTACAACCTTATTCAAATACACATTAAATCCATATATTTCAGTTTATCTTATTTTTTGTATGATAATATATCTGAATTCAAAATCAGTTATAATAAAATTTTTGAAACAGTTTCAGTTTCGTATATTTATCGATAAATAATTTATGTGGATAAAATAGAAAATATGTTTCAATGCCATTTATTTTTAAAAATAATGTATCAGATATTTAAAATGTTCTGCATTATAAAATCATGAACATTTAATATTTGTTATGTCTTCAGTTATGATATATTATGTATTGCCCACCTTTAAGAAATTTTTTATGAAGACATTTGTATTCCATAGCATATTTAAAATATGTTTTTTTGTTCAAACATTTGCTTAAGCAAAATAAAATACTTATTAACTTCTAACACGATAATAATAATTTCTTTTAGCAAAATTTAGTGAAATTTTATAATATTTAATTATATTTATATCTAATAAGGAATCATAAAATAAAAAGTAACTGAGTATTAAATATTAACATAGTGATAAATTATCAAATACGTAAAATATACTCTTAAAATATATTTAAATAATAGTTGCATAATAAGAAACTATTTATAGAAAAGTAATATATCTCCATTAAAATACGACGATTAAAAATCAACTTAATGGAATAAATATATATATATATATATATTGTATTTTATTGAAAATTATCGAAAATTATAATTATCGAATAAATAAATTATGTAATTGAAAATTAATATAAAAAGTAATCTATCTCCATTATAATAAGTTGATATAAAATCAACTCTATGGAATAAAATTTTAGTATTCTGTAATCAATTGAAAATTATCTTCGTCAAATTTACAAAATATTTTTACTTTTATAACCATTATTTATGCTCTACAAGAATAAATAAATAATTTTTAATTAATTTAGCAATGATTTTTTCATCAATTTTGAAATAAATTTTAAATATTTTATTTTTAGAATATAAAATGTTGTTAATAATTTTTAAATAAAAAGAACAATTAAGGAGTATTTTTAACTGAACATTTAAGTAGCACTAAAAAATGCATCGATTATAAATATTTAATAAACATTTTTTATACATACTTATAAAAGTATCTCATATTTTTCAAGTAAAATTCCATACTTTCATTATTCGATGGTTTTAAAAAAAGTATTTAATCCAGAAACTAATTATTTTATTTTTTTTTAAATTTGAAATATTACTTTATTCTTCAACAATAACCAGCATAAATAAAAGATTAGTGATGCCAAAGCCAGACTGAATTTTTTCACAACATTATTTTTTTTCCTATTATCGTCTGCGAAAAAAATTTAAATCGCATTTAGGCAATTAGAATTATCGAATTGAAAATGAATAGAAAAGTAATATATCTCCATTAGAATACGACGATTTAAAATCAACTCCATGGAATAACATTTTATTATTTTGTATTTTTGTATTCAATTGAAAATTATTGAAAATTATAATTATCAAATAAATAAATTATCGAATTGAAAATTAATAGAAAAGTAATCTCTCTCCATTAGAATACGATGATTTAAAATCTACTCAATGAAATAAAATTTTTAAATTATCTATTCAATGGAAAATTATCTTTTTGTCAAATTTAAAAAATATTTTATTTGTTAACAGTTAATTATGTTTACAAGAATAAATAAATATTTTTTAAATAAATTTTGAAAATTATTTTTCATCAATTTTGAAATAAAGTTCGAATATTTTATTTTAGAATACAAAATATTATTAACAATTTTTAAAAAAAAAAAAGAACGCCTAAGGAAATATTTTTAACAGAACATTTTCAGTAGCACTCTAAAATGCATCGATTATAAATATTTAATAAGCATTTTTATACAAACTTTTTAAAGTATCTCATATTTTTTAATTAAAATTGCATACTTTCATTATTCGTTGCTTTAGAAAAAAAGTATTTAATCCAAAACTAATTATTTTATTTTTTTCAAATTTGAAATATTACTTTATTCTACAACAATAACCAGCATAAATAAGATTAGTGATGCAAAACCAGACTGAATTTTTTTTCTCAACTCAATATTTTTCCTATTATCGTCTGCGAAAATTTAAATCGCATTTAGGCAATAAAGCTTTGCTTTTTCCCATGCCAGGCTTCTAGTGATCTGACGTCAAACACTTTCAGGTGTGGGTAATTTTTCTTTTTAAAGAAAGTAGCAGCTGCATTTGAGATCAGGGCGTATAAAAAAAAAATACCACAGAAAATATTCAGAGGTTACTAAAAAGAGCTATTTTGAAATAGGGCACGTACAAGAAAATTCACTTTTAAAAATCTTTTGTGTTAGATGATCTAAACATTTCCAGTTCATTCCAAGGGGAAGTTTTTGTGATTTGAGAAAAAAATATACACTTCCCATTCTAAAAATAACATCAGAAACATTAAATTACTGAAGCACATAGAACGTTATTTGGTAATTTTAATGAAACGTGATTTTAAATGTAAAAACTTGAATTGTATAATAGAATTTTGAGGTATTTCCATATAAACCAAATGTAAATAAAGAAACAAATAGCATAGCATATTTACAAAAGTTTCATTATTTATATTGTTTCCTAAAAATAAATAATGCTTATACAAATTGAATATTTTTAGTAGATACAAGATTTGGGTATAAATTATAGTAAAACAACTTTTAATCCGTAAAATTCAAAAGTTAATGAAATGTAGCGTTGTAGGTTGGCGTAACTCTGGATTTACAGGGTACTGTTGGGTTGAGTCTTGACACACTAACACACAGCTATTTTCAATACAATCATCACGCACATACAATTAGAGGAATACACTATTTAACACTTTTAAAGAAGGATTCCCGAATAAGCCGAAAATAAAGATATTCAGGTACGAATAGGATGCGCGAAAATATACTTTCTCTCAGGTGAGGAGTCTGTAGGCTAAATACACACAATGTGAGAAAATATATTTCCTCTCGGGGTGAGAGATTACAAACTAAATGTTTTCTCAACAGAAGCGTGATGTGCTTCACCAAATGCTTTTAGCGGCAACGCCGGTTGCACTGTACTTCCTCTCCGGGAAATCTCGAGGCCTACTGGATACTTTCTCCTGAACGCCACACGGGGCATTTTTTAGTGCGTAGGAGGACCGCCTGATGGGCCGCAGCGGCTAGCGCTCTGGCTCTCGGACCACAGGTATCGGGTTCGAATCTCCGGCGGTGCCATGGGTGTTTGTAGTGGTTCGGAATCCACTTTAAGCCGTAGATCCCTTTATCTCCTATGACCGCAGAGTGTCACAGAGCCCAATCAGATAGACTCTTCTCATCCACATCATTCCCAAACTGTAAAAGGGGCAACTCAGCTTTTAGTCACAGTGATGTGGTGTGGTGTCGTAGTAGTAGTAGTAGTAGTGCGTAGGAGGAAAGGTGTAACGCAGGTCTAGGCACATATGTGGTGTGGCGTAGTAGTAGTGCATAGGAGGAAGCACTGTTCAAAAAGTAATTTATTTAAAATAGCTCTTTATGGATTAATATTGATGTAATTAGTTATTAAATTAATTCGAGTAACATTAAATAGTAGGTTTTCGGTAAAAAAATTATTGTGCATTAGTAATTTGATTGCAATATCATAAATATGTAATCAGTGTTTGCGAATTGTTTTATATTTCAACATCTGTAAATTCCTTAATTTTACAGATGTTGAAAATATAAAAATATTCTAAATTAACTTAACTTTTTAATAATTTGTGTATTTATTTAATAGTTCAATTTTTAAAGACAATATATGAAACATTAAATATTACTCATTTTTAGTTATGACTGCAAATTAAATGAATTAATGTTATAGAAATAAATGTAAAACATTTTATAGCAAATATAAATTATAAAAATATACAAAAGGGTTTCTCACTTCTAAATTGACATGAAATTTTTCTATCTCATTGTAAGATGGATAATAGTGAAATCATTTGAATATAGTGAAATAGTTAATAACATGAAATAAATTGTCAATGTCTCAGTGGCATATTATAATTGTGAGAGATGTCCAATTGTTGGTACTCATAAACAACAAACAATTAAAATATTATTATACTGATTGCTTATACTTGCATTGAAATTTAAATACATCTAAATTCTTTTTTTTCAAAAGTAAGCTCCATAGCCATCGGAATTATAATTAGTATATTTTACTTAACAATTTTTTAGGTGTGTAAGCGATAACAAAAAATAATTTTTTTTTTGCTATCAATGATTTCACTATATTAATTATCCATTATTGCAATGAAAAAGCAAATTCCATTATATTTTTTTTTCTCTAATTCTAACGAAAGTACACTTAGTATATTTTACTTTAAAAGACATCTTAAGTATGCAATGAATGACAAAAAATTTAATAATGTCGCTATGTTAATTAAATATAACTACAATGAAGAAGCAAATTCCATTACAATGACTTTTCTTCTTTTAAATGATCAGACTCATTGGAAAAGCACCAAAAAAATGTCTTTCACTTAGTGGCATATTACAATTGTGATTGATGTCCAATAATCGCTACTCATAAACAATCAACAATTTAGTTATTAATTACTGATTACTTACTTATTAATATACTGATTACTTACTAAATATAAAATTATTAATATACTGATTACTAAATATAAAGGTATTAATATAATTACTTACTAAATATAAAATTATTAATATACCATGCGTACTAAATATAAAATTATTGATATCTTGATTACTTACTAAATATAAGTTGTATTCTGCATTGAAATTAAATATATCAAAAACGAGGCTCCATAGCCATCGAAAGTATACTTAAACTATACATATTTAATGATTGTCTTAAAATAAGTAATCAATGACAATTTAAAAAATCAATAATTTTTTTATGTTAATGATTTCTCTATATAAATTTATCTGAAATCACTAAAACGAAAAAGGAAATTCATCATTTTTGGACCGAGACCCATTGAATCACACTAATGTCTTTACTTAGTGGCATATTAGAATTGTGATAAACAAATGTCCAATATTTAGTACTCATAAATAACCTTCAAAATGGATGAAAGGCTCCAGATGATTCCACGTTTTCATCATCGATCTGATGGCGGTTCCCAACTCAAGTTTTAAAGAGTTTTTCCGCACGTACTTTAAAAATAGACTTTTAAGAAGCGACCGTAAAAGCTTAAAGCCTTGTAAGGAGTCAGAAAACAGTTTTCCGGGTAAAAACTTTCCTATCTCATTCGTTGGGGGATATAATAAAACTCATGGGGAAAAGCTCCATCAATTCATTCTTTCCATAGCTAAGGGTTCTGAAAAAGGAATATTTTCCATAAATTCAATTTTTAGACGACAAGTGTGATCATCTCAAGTTGGATTTCCTGTGAAGTTAATATTTTCTTTCCCTTTTTGGAGACAGAGTAGAAAAATTATCTAATCTTACATTTTTAATTTGATTTCTTTTACGACTGGCATAACAAAAAAAATGGCGAATGGTCGTCGTTATAAAACTTTCACACAGGAGAAAAATTAGAATCGTTTTTAAAAATTCTTATTCCCCTTTTATTAGTTAGTAATTTGTCTAGAAAGAGGAGTCAAAGTGATATAATCTTAGCAAGCTCTTTTCACGAGAGTTCTCAAATATTTCGAAGGATAATATTTTCCTTTATGAATTTTTATATTATTTGCCTTAAATATATCATAACTCTTTCCTTTTCGCTGTTTTAGAAATTTTATAGTCAATTTTTAAAACGAGAACGACAAGACCCCACGTTTGTCTTAATAAATGTTTTATTAGGTGATCTCAGTTTCAATATATTTTATTCGAATTTAAATAGGTTATTTTAAGGTTTTACAAGCTATTTTTGATTTCCATTTTTCAAATTTTATTTATTACTTATTTATGTTAAAGAAAATAGAAATTTTAAATATTCCCTTTACGAGCAAATCTTTCTTTTAAATAAAGCTATTTTTCCAAAAAAAAAAATATAAACCAAATAAAAATGTTTATTTGATCTAGCTTTTTACCAACTTACATTTTTAAAACAGATAAACACTAGAGAGATAAATGTTTATTAGAAAAGTGAGCAGCATATATTAATTTTTTTCTAATAAGTCTGTCCACACTCTAAAATTATATATTTTCTATAAATTTTCTATATTTTTTCTATCATTTTAATGTTTGAGATTATTTTAAAACACCTAATGTTTTACACCTAATTTTAAAAATTTTGTTAAAATAAATTTAGTATATATCCTTATCCGTTTTAAAAATAGCTAATTAATTTGTTTTATGTTATTAATGTTTTCAGTTATTAATTTTCCTTCTTTTATTAAAGAAAAATTTCATTGAATTTTTTCTTATTTTAAATTTCCATTGGATGGATTCCATCATATTAAATTCACCCATTGGAATCACACCTAATGCCTTTATAAAGTGGCATACAGAGATTCTGATAAATGTCCAATAGTTGCTACTCATAAATTTATGAAAAGTTAGGGATTCGGCACGTTTCCATCATCGATCTGGTTTAACTCAAGTTTTAAAAGAGTTTTCCGCTCGTACTTTTTCAAAAACAGTTTTTAAGAATATTAGCTTTTAAGCCTTATAATAAACGTTTTTTTATTTTATCAAAATTTTTCCCTATCTCATTCGTTGGGATATAATAAAATTCATGGGAAAGCTCCACCAATTCATTCTTTTCCATAATTAAGGGTTCAAAAAAAAAAGGAATATTTCCATATTTACCAATTTTTACAAGGGTGATATCAGAGTTAGATTTCCTAGAAGTTAAATTTCTTACTTTTTGATACCGAATCTTATTTTAAATTCTTTTACGACTGGTATAACAACTGTAAAAAGGGCGAATGGTGTCGTAAAAATTTGAAAACTTTTCACACCGCAGAAAATTAAGAATCGTTTTTAAAAATTTATATCCCCTTTATTGGTTAGTAACTAGAAAGAGTCAAAAGTGACATAATCTTAGCAATATACTTTTCACGAAGTTCATTAAATATTTCGAAAATATTTCCAATTTTATATTAAAAATATTATAACTCTTTTCTTTTTTTTTCGCTGTTTTAGAAATTTTATATATAAAGATGAGAAGGAAAGAAAGTTTGTCTTAATAAATATTTTTATTGAACTAATTCAATATATTTTATTAAAAATTTAAATAGGATATTTTAAGAGTTTTACAAGCTATTTTTAGATTTCTATTTTACAAAATTTTATTTCTTATAGATTTTTTTAAAGAAAATCGCATTTTATTCACTAGAAAATGGAAAATAAAAATGTTTCAAAATAAAAATATTAAAAAAATGAAAAAGTTTAAATTTAATCCATTTTTAACAATGCATATTAAAAACTAAATGACATTCATTAAATTTATATATTTTACTATATTTTTTTCTATAAATTTTTATTTTCTCTTAATAAATGTTTCATTATTAAACTCAATTCAAATATATTTTATTAAAATTTAAATAGGACATTTGAGGAGTTTTATAGGCTATTTTTCGTTTTTTTATTTTATCAAAATTTTATTTATTATACATTTTTCGAAAAAAAGAAAGATATTAAAAAAATTCACTTGAGCCTACTTTCTTGTTAAATAAACAAAAACAAAACAAAAAATATTGGAAAAGTTTAGATTTGATCTATTTTTTTAACAATACCAACACATTTTTAAAGCAGATATTTCTAGAAAATAAATTCATGTTAAAAATAAATATTCTTATATTCTTATTATAAAAATTCTTATAACGTTACCCCCTGTAATATTATTAAAAAAACCGATGAATAAAATAACTTTGAAAAAATATTTGAAGACCATAAATATGTAATATATAAATTAATATAAAATATTTAAATATTTAAAATTGCATTTTTATATTTTATAAATAAATATTAATTAAAAAAATTTTAAATCTTAAAAATAAAAATATTTCTTGAAAAATTTACCAAGCTTAATTTAAATCACTATTCTGAAAATATCGTTAATTTTATTATTTTACATTTGTTTTTTCCTCATAGGAAGCGGTAAATTTTTTATTGAAAAAAGGCTTAAAAAAAGAAAAAAATAATCCAATCAGTAAAACAAATAGTTTTATGAGCTCTAAAAAGAACCCGTGAAGCCCTCCTCTACTTCTTCCAGGGCTGGTAAATCCTCATAAGAAGAACATAAATTCGTAATAATCAACCCTTGAAAACAATTCATCTTCCACTAAAATAATGCTTTACATATCCTATCACGCGATCTATAACAAAAGAATTCTAAAATACTTTACTTAAAAAAAACTTGTTATTTTACTTATTTCTTCAGATAAGCAACTATTGGCGATATTTTTTTTATTGGCGATTTTTTTCTTATTGGCGACGTAAATTTCAGAATTTCATTTATCAAATGGAGGAATAAAGGATTTATGCATCATTATACTTCATGGAAAAAAAAGCGTAAAAATATATAGATTTTTATTCCACTGCAATGCCGTCGAAGGAAGATATAAATAACATCATTAAACAAATGATTTCAGTTCAATGCAAAAGCAAGCAATTGGTGTAGCAAAAGAGATAAAATGAAAGTAAAGGACGATTTCAAATGCCATATTAAATTATTTCGACATTTATTTTGATTTCGAAATTAATAAGCGTATTTCTATAGCAACCATTTTCGATTAGTTCTATCAAATGATGTCGATTTCTCGAATGTACCGGAAATTGAAATTATTCTTGCTTCTACCTGCGAAAGCTCTTTAAACGAGTAAATGACAAATGAACACAAATGGATGTTCATATAGTTTCTGAATTGTGGAGTTAAAAACCAATTCTAAATTTCTTAACTTATGGAAGTAGTTACGTGAAAACATACCATGCTTGAAATTTATTGAGCAGAATGCCCTGGTTTATTTCCTCTACGCCATTCCTTCAAACAACATTTGTTTCTTTGAAATTGGAGCGGTATAACATTACGATGGTGGAAGAAAGAACACACAAAGAATTCCTAAACTCGGAACTTAAAAAAAGTTCAACAAAAGAACTTTTACTTTGAAGATCAAATACATCTTCGTGTAATGTCTGTTTCCGGTGGTTTGTTTCTAGTGAAAACAAAAAGTTTTATTCATCATGTTACTGAATTCTCCATTTTATTTTTTTCTGACATATTATATGATTGTAAAACAATTAAAAAGTTATTATTTCGATATATAAAAAATGATTGAATGTCTAGAACTACATATATATTGGTGTATGAAACATCATTTATTTTCAGTACCAATTAAATAATGTAATTATTAAACATTGTAATAAGCAAAAATGTATTTAAAAAGAACATAATAAATTCAAGATTCATTTCAGAAGAAAAAGAATGTTTTAGAATGTTTATGTTTAGAAGGTTTATGCTATTTTTAGAATGTTTATGTTTTTTAGAAAGTTTATATATTTTAATATTTATGTTTCTTAATAGTTATCTAACAAAAATACAATTTCGACATAATAAATTATTGAATGTCTAGAACTACATGTATTGGTGTGAATAAATGAAACATCATTTAATGACACCAAGTAAATAATGTAACATATTAAACATTGTAATAAGCAAAATGTATTTAAAAAACATAATAAACAAAAATCAAAGAATCATTTTGGAACATAATAGCAAGAAATCAAAGAATCTTATAACAAGAAGTCATTTTAGAGCAAAAACAAGAAATTAAAGAATCATTTTAGAACAATAATCATTTTAGAACATAATAAACAAAAGATCGTTCAGCTAAGGGTATTTTCCAAGTAATTTAATAGTTATCTAACAAAATACATTTTATTTTTATTATTTCGATATAATGTAAAATTATTGAACAATCTAAACTACATATATTGTTTACATAAAACATCATTTATTCACACCAATTAATTAAGGTAGCTTGTTAAACATTGTAATACTGTAATGTATTTAAAAATAACATAATAAACAAGAATCAAAGAATCATTTGAACATAATAAACAAAATATCGTGGTCAGTTAAATTTTATATAACTCAATAGTTATTTAACAAAAATGCACTTTTATATTTATTATTTAGACATAACAAATTATTAAATGTCTAAACTTATATATATTGGTTGCATAAAACAACATTTAGATGTATACAAATTAAATAATGTAACGTATTATTCATTGTAATAAGAAAATTAAATAAAAAAGAACATAATAAATAAGAATCCAAAAGAATTACTTTATAACATAATAAAACCAAAATGTGCTAGGTTATATTTTTGTAACTTAATAGTTTTCTAACAAAAATACATATTATTTTATTTTGTTTCTGTTTCCTATATTTTTATCCACATATTAACTATTTATCTAATGAAACTCATATAATAAGGAAATCAAAATATAAATTTAACAACAAAATGACATTTGTTATTTATTTTCAATTTTTAAAGGAAGCTTTATTGATTTAATTAAAATTATATTTTATTCGATAATGCATAATTATAAAAGGATATCTTTTTGAAAAAAAAAAAATAAAATAAAAATAAAAATAATAAGTGAGTAATAAATTTAAAATATTTGCACTTTCTACTCGTAGATAGCATTTCAAATTTTCATGCAAAATTAAACTTATAAAGCTAAACAATCATTGATCATGTAATGAGAATGATGAAATGTAAAAATCTGTTAAATTTTTTATTGTGAAAAGTATTATTATTTATTATTGCAAAACAAATAATTTATATGTGGTAAAGTATTTTTCCAATTATGTGACCTTTTCCAGATAATGTGACCACATTAATATGCCATCTCTACATTCAAATTCAAGAAATAATGCGCCAATAAACAAAAAATCAACAATAATTCAACAACATAACAATTCGATAAGAAATACTATAATTTAATGTACCTTTAAAATTGCATTTTTTTAATATTAAGTAGTCTAAAATTTTAAAATTCATGAAAAAATTTAATGATAATAAAAATGTTGAAAATAGAAAATGCAACTAGTTATTTAGTATTCTAATTTATTAATTTTTCTATAAAAGCATAAATTGAGAAAAGTGTGGGCTAAAATATGGTTTTTAGATTGTCAGTACTAAATTAATCAACCCTATTTACACATAAATTTAAAAAATTGTATTTTTGATTAAAACATCAACTGATAATATTTTTAATTTTTTCTTGAGATTTTTCAGGTATTTAACGGTTATTAAAACTAGATACTGTTTTCAGGAAAAAATAATTCTTCTAATTTAATATTTCTTTCCTCTTTAAAAATCTACAAAATCACATATACACAATATATTATATTTGATATAAAGGAAGAAGACATAATTTATTAATTTATTTGTAGATCTTAAATGACTGATGCAATTTTTAGCTCAGATTATAGTTTCTAGATTATCGATACCTCGGTTCATCAACATACGTTTTACACTTAAATTATAAAAATTATTTATATTTGATTAAAATAATGACTTATAATATTTTAAATTTTTTTCTTGCGATTCTTTTTGATATCTAGTGATTAAAAATACAGAATGTATTTAGAAAAAAAATTAATTTTCTTGTGTTAATTTTTTCATCTATAAAAATCTACAAACCCCATAGCACAATTCGTTATATGAAAGAAAAATAAGAAGACAAGATCGCTAATTAATTAATCCAAGCTGTTAATCATTTAATAACTATAAAATTTTAAAACAATATTCGTAAAAGCAATATTTAATCAAAAAATGATATACTTTAAAAATGTAAGTCACCTTAGTAAAAATATATATCGATCAACAATTTCGTGTCTTTCACTATCGATTTTAATGCCAAAAAAATGCGAAATTTTTCTCAAAGTAACGCAGATAACGGCTTACTTAAAGGCAATGCATCACCACCGAAGCTCAAATAATAAAGGCTCTAAAGAGTTAAGTCCAATACAACTCCACCATTTCCTTTCATACATTCCTTACTGATAATATGAGAAAGCTCTTTTTCATGCAAATGATGGGGAAAAATACTCATTCTTCAGCTTGCAGAAGATGCAAAGGAAGGAATAGAGGCCTTTTGATATCTCCCGCACTTTATTAAGTCGCTATTTCGGGAATAACATTCGATTCAGGGAAGACAAATGCCAGGGGATATTTTTCATTCAAAATGACTGCCTCAATTTGTGTCGACTTTTTCTCAGAGCAGCTCATTTTATAAACCATCGAAATAAATGGATATGCTGGAGCCAGGATATTTTTTGGACCTGGGAATATAAATTTCGATATTGCTGAAAGACATGCCATTTTATTTTGTCATTCACTTACGTCATTGACAGAAAAGGAAAACATTTCAATTTGCATACATTTGAAGATTAAAATGATGGTTTAAAAGTATGTTAACTCATAATATTTTTAATTTTTTTTTCTTTTAAATATTTTTGGTATTAAGAGTTAAAAAATATGTATTTACGCTTTTAAAATTTTTTTTTCATTTTTTAATGAGTTTTTTTTTTTTTTGCAAAAATCTACAAATCTTCAAATACACAATCCTTATATTTTTATATAAAAGAAGAAGACATAAATTATTAATTTATTTATAAAAGCATAAAGCTAAATAATAATTTTTTGAAAGGTTTAGATTATAGTTTCTAGATCAATAATTCAGTTCTAAAAAACATATCTTTGACACATAAATTATAAAATTTTTTTATTTTATTAAAACATAGACTCATAATATTTTTAATTTTTCTTGAGATTTTTTTGTTATTTTACGGTTAAAAAATATATTATGTATTCAGAAAAAAATTTTTTTTTCTTTATATTTTTTTCTTCTATAAAAATCTACAAACATACATATAAACAATCCTTATATTTTTAAAAAAATAGAAAACCAAATCACTAACTAATTATGTACAACCCATATCAGTCAATAAACAATAACTAAAACAACTGTAAATTTATAAAACAATTTTTGTAAGCAATATTTAATCAAAAATTTTATAATCTAAAAATGTAAGTCACCTTAGTAAAAAAAAAATATACATCGATCAAGAATTTTCTGTTTTATCGATTTTAATCAAAAATGCGAAATGCTTCCCAAAGTAATGTAGATAACAGCTTATTTTAAAGGGAATGCATCACTACCGAAGCTCAATAATAAAAGGTTCTAAAGATAAGCCCAATACACTCCACCATTTCCTTTCATACATTCCCCATTGATAATATGAGAAAGCTCTTTTCATGCAAATGATGGGGCAAAATACTCATTCTTCCAGCTTGCAGAAGATGGAGGAGTGGGAATGGGAAATGAAGAGCTCCGACGGAGGCCTTTTGATATCTCCGCACTTTATTAAGTCGCAATTTCGGGAATAGCATTCGATTCGGGAAGACAAATGCCAGGGATATTTTTCATTCAAAATGACTGCCTCAATTTGTGTCGACTTTTCTCAGAGCAGATCATTTTATAAACCATCGAAATAAATGGATATGCTGGAGCCAGGAATTTTTGGACCGGGGAATATAAATTTCGATATTGCTGAAAGACATGCCATTTTATTTTGTCATTCACTTATGTCATTTGACAGAAAGGAAAACATTTCCACTTGCATACATTTGAGATTAAAATGATGATTTAAAGGTTTTACGTTTGTATTTATTTCTGCCTTTTTTTAAATAATAATTAAATATGTGCTAAGCAACAGAAAGATATATTTACGTTTTTAAAAATTCACATTCTTATTCGTTTTTTTTAATTCCATAAAGACACTGGAGTCCTTTTACGTCTTTATGTTGGTTGCATATAGTCCTTTTTTAAGTCGTTACCTTGATACTATCCGTCGTCCTTTTTTACGTGTTTACATTGATGAATATAGTCCTTCCGGGAGGACATTAATGGTTACCTGGGGTCTCATTTTAATTTGTCCATTAATGGGTGCATTTTACGTCCTTATGAAAAAGTACCTAATAAAACGAATCAGTCAGCCTGACTACACAATAAAAATATGGATTACACACACGTTACCATAATCATCACCGAGATGTCTCGATACAGATAGCAGTAACTACAACAATGACGTCAGTTGATTCGAACCTTATGTCTTTTGTAGGCTTGCTGTGCAAGCTGCCACTGGATCACGTGACTGGTGAACTGCAAAGTCAAAATGCAGTGATAATCGAGACTCCCAATTATGCTAAGCTTCAACGAATCTGGTCAAAATTCTTTCTAAAATTGATCATCACCTTGCGTACCAAAAATATTTTCCTTGTAATGAGGTCTATATTTGGCAAACGACCACTTAAATTTTATTTTTTTGTTCATCGTTATCCTTGTAAAAATGGCAAAATATTCAATTTATTATTTGAGACTTAAGTGTTGACACATTTAAATGTTAAATGCCGTCAAAAACTTTAAAACTTTATTTATTGAAGAAAAAGCAAGTGCATAGTTTAATAATTATTTAATAGTTCATATGTGCTATATATATAATTATATTGTAATAATATATATATACACTCAAGAGCCGAAACATTATGACTGCCTTCAATAACGAGTTATCCTTTTGGCGCGCAACACAGCTTCAACCTCCAAAAGGCATGGATGCCACAAACTTGGTAGATGGCCGGAGACAGATTGTACCAGATGTTTAAGCAACGGTCACGCAAATCCGAGATATTGTGAATTGGTGGTCTTTGAACTCTGAGCCGTTCCCAGGACATCCCAAATGTGTTCTACCGGATTGAGATCGGTGAGTAAGGCGCAGGACATTAACTGAATTCAAACCTCTGTTCCTGGAACCACTCCAACACAATTTTAGCCCTGTAACAAGGGGGCGTTGTCCTGTTGAACATTCCATTTCCAGCTGGAAAAACAGAGGCCTGTAAGGGTGCAACTGGTCCGCAATGATGTTCAGATACCCTGTAGCATTCATGGTCTGCTTTTACCTCAACCACGGGTCCCAGAGACGCCCAAGAGACATCCCCCAAAGCATAATACCGCTACCACCGGCCTTTGTGTATGACCTACGGTACATTGAGGGAGCAACTGTTCGCCTGAAGACGGCGCGCATCGTGACACGGCCTATCGGTGTGATGAATGACAAGCCTTGATTCTTCTGACCAGGAAACTCTCCCACTGATCCATGGACCAGTCACGGCCCAGCGCAGGCGCAGTTGGCGATGACGCTTGGTCAGCAAAGGCACACGAGGGGGACGTTTGCAAAGTAGCCAATCTCCAACAATGTCCGCTGAACAGTGTGCTCCGATACTATTCTACATGGCCATGCATTGTATTGCTATCAGCTGAGCCACTGTCTGGCTCCGGGTTTGCTTCACCATGCGAGACAGTGTCCGACGACCTTTTTCTTTGATAGCGTGTGGACGTCCAACACTATGTCGTCTACTGCTGGTTTCACCGTCATTCATCCACTTTGCATGGGCAGTACTAACAACTATAGATCGCGTACAACCCACGAGTGGTGCAGTTTCGAAAATACTTTGTTCGAGCCTTCGAGCCATTAGAATCTGCCCTATCAAAGTCGAGTAGATCCACAGCCTTTCCCATCACACACACAAAAGTAAGTGGAAAAAGAATGATTCTTCAGACTCCAGCAGCAGTTAAATACCACTTCCAGGCGAGTTCACGTGCCCACGTCAAAGGCGAGTTCATTGCAAAATGCTTAAGAGATTGGTCATAAATGTTTTAGCTCTTGAGTGTATATATAAATTACCAGTAATAATTCACTATGAAACCGACATTTATTTAACTACAAAACATACAAAATTAATAATAACTTTACATACATTCATTCATTCACATAATATAGCTTCCTCGTTGGCAACAGCAATACGATCATAAAATGTAATTTAAATTCAGGGTTTGGCATTGGCCAGAAAAGGAACTTCGATGATTGATTCACTTTAATTCGATGGATAGATTATGCTTCTTTACAACAGTGATTAAATGATAACAATGGTGGCACTGGTGAAAGAACGACTAAAAATGTTGATAATGATGATAGAATGACTAAAATGTTGATAATGGGATTGGTGATTGAATGACTGAAATTTTTATATTAATTACTGAATGATACCAATGATGACACTGACAGGAAATACATTTTTGAAAAAGCTATTTTATGTCAACAATAAGTGCATTAAGAAATTTGAAATGAAACATCATGACATTGTTACCATTTTGAAGTTTACAATTACAATTTTTACGTCTCCCCGTATATGTTCATATTCAGGGCAAAGTACCGAATAATAAGCAGCCTCTTCAAAATTGCATGTCCTCGTGATTTCCAGACGAGCCGAGTTTTAACCATGGGATTTAAAATCTCGAATGTATGTTTTGAGAATATTTACTGTGTGTCCAAAAGCAAGACTAGTTTTCAATTTAAATTTCCCTGAATATGGTGTTTCAATTTCTTTTTCTTTTTTTTCTTGGCACGCACTGTCCTTGACATCCTTGTGAAATTTCATATCAAAATATGCATTAGTGTTTGCGTTACGCTTTGGTTTTGTGAGATGCTAAAACTGATTCCGGCGATGTTTGAAATGTCTGAAATTATTGAGCAAGAACTTGCTTTAATTTTTTTGCTGATACGTATAGAATATTGCAGAATGAATTTGGTGAGCATTCTGTATCGGAAAGAAACGTTTAGAAGAGGTATAAACAGTTCCAAAGAAGGCAGAGAACGCGTTGAAGATGAATAGCCCTCTGGGCGACCACCAAACTAAAAGACGAAGCTCACGTCCAAAACATTAATGATTTGGTGCTTGCAAACCGTCGATTTACAATTAGAAACCTTACTGATGATGTTAGAATTTCAAAATTGTTGGAATTTCAAGATGTTTTGAGCCTCAAAAGCGTCAAATCTTTATTGGTACCGAAAACACTGAATGCGCCAGTTCACACTGCATTGATTCTCCGTGACATTTTCGCCAAAAATTAAACCCATATCGTTCTACAATCCCCGTATTCACCTGATTTAGCATCATGTTACTTCTAAACTCTAAAGACCACTCCGGGGACACTGTTTAGAGTCGGAAGAACAGGCATTTCAAAAATCGCCGGAATCGGGCTTAGCATCTCACAAAACGAAGCGTAACTGAAACACTAATGAATATTTTGACGCCAAATTTCACGCAGTTGTCAAGGACAGTGACAACAACCTAAAAAAGAAAAAAACCGAAATACCATAGGCCCGGGAAATTTTAAATTGAAAATTGGTCTTACTTTTTGGACACAGTAGTACTTTGTCTGTGCATAAAAGATGATAAAAAATATATAGATATATATAGATAAAAAATATATATATAGATATATGTTTTAAAATAATCCAAACATTTGGTACACTTTCATATATAAAAAGTTAATTTCTCATGTTACTGTCGTTTTACAGGCTCTATTATTATATATTTTTTTTTACAGTTTGCCAAAGTAAAGTATATTGTGTTACTTTTTATGAAATAACACCAGATAATGTATGTTTGTAACTTAAATATGGAATAAAATATTTTACTAATATTTCAGTACTTTCTATTCTGTTTAGTTTAGGGCTAAAGCATGCTTCTAATCTATCTTACAAATAAGATCAGAATATTTTGTCATATTCTATCAATTATTTAAATTAATGTAATATTTTTGTATAAATAGGTAATTTATACAGATAAATAAAAAGTACCTTATATGTTTTCTTACTGTCACTTTTTATACATAACAGCAAGGAAATATAATAATGTCATTATTTATTGAGTGTTTTCTTTTATTATTGATAAGGGATGGAACATGTCTCATGCTCTGACATGTTATGAAGACAGAAAGTTATTTTTATTGCATTTTATCACTAAACTATTTTCCCGTTTTATTCATAAATAAATTATGAGCGATATAATAATAAAGATGATATAATGAGGAAAAGATATGTATCATAAATTGTCCAATTTTGTTTACATAATATTTATTAATATTATTATTCATTTTTTATTTTTGTTTATAATAACATCTTTAAAAGTTTGCGATTACAGTGTTTATTTTCAAGAATATTTCAAGATAAAATAAAATGATGTTTGAATGTCTTCTGTATTCTTTGTACTATTTATTTTATTTGCTAAATGTATTTATTTATTTTTATTTTTATTATTTGTAATTTTCTTTTGACATATTGCATATTTCAAAGTGCGTATTTCAGCTTTGACACTTCTAAATAATGTGTATGAACATCTTTTATTTTATAGACAGTAACATACACGTTATTAATTCATTTTGATGTTTATTAAAAAACGAAGGCATGAAAAAACTGAACAAAAGGTGTTTAATTAATAAGTATGTTTAATTGAAAGCCATAAATATTACTCATTCATTAAATAAAAATAGTTTACTTTTTATTTTATTTTCAGAGAGGTTCGTATAAAATTGATAAAATTTTTGAAATTCATCTCAAATCAAATGATTAATGCATTTAATTCTTTATTTAAATATTTCTTGAATTGAAATGGTCTATAGAATAGAAAATGGAATAATGAAATTCAAATTTAAAAAATTTGAAAAATTAGAAAACGCATTAAAATATTTATTTAAATAATTACAAAACAAATTGATTAAGAAAAATTTAATAAATAAGTATTACTTTATGGTATATTTTCTTAAAGCATTTAAGAGTTCAAGTTTAGATTTCGTGGGAATTATTTAAAAATTACAAGTGTAGCGTTAGGTCGGTCGACCAAATTGTAATTGAGTGTGGTTGAAATACTTGAACGGGTTAGGAAATCACAGCTTTATTGACATACGCACAAATACCACACACAATTTGAGACACAATACTTAAGACATTTAAAGAAATATAATTATAATTCGGGAAAGGACTCCCTTCTTAGCCGAAAATCCGAAACTTGGATACGCGCTGCATGAGCGAAATATATTTTTCATCCGGTTAAGAGTCTGTAGACCAACTAATGAGTTAAATATATTTCCTCGAGATGAGAGACAATAAATTAAACGCATCAGCCGGAGCGCAGATTGCACTGTACTTCCTCTCGGATAAGAGTCTCCAAATTAACTGACCATTTCTCAAGAATGCCACAGGGGGCGCTGTTGCCCATGTAGGAGGAAGCCTGATTGCACAAGTAAATATTTCTTACAGGAATTTTTTAAATAAACCAAATGTTTTAATTTTAAGTACACCAGTTTCTCACTCATCTGCACACAATTATTTTGCTCGTATTGTTTTCGAAGATAACTTTATTGCAGTTGTATTTACTTCAATCTCCGTCTTTCAAATATGTATTGCATTATTTGTTTTGTTATAGAATTTACAAATCGTCAATTATATCAATTCAATCAAACGTTCAATCAACTACATACCTTAAATTCATTTCTGAAAATAATTGGAATCGTGTCTAATGTGCATTACGTATGTTATTTTCATTGCAAACTAAATATCTTAGTATCCAAATAATTTCATAATTTAAATCTCATAAGACATTTTATAATAAAAAAGGGTAACAAAGAAGAAAAATTATGAATAATCTTGAATTCATTCCAAGAGACAGAATTGCACAATTTAAAAGAGAACTAACAAAATAATTAAGTTTCCTAGTACAAACTTATAATTTTACTTGAATTAGTAGTCTCTCTTTATTTACATTTAAATTTCATTATTTCTTGCATTCTGAATAAAGAGCAATCTTTGTAAAAATATGATGTAGCTTACAGTTCAATGACATATGTTCAAACTAAAATCTGCTTTAGAATACAATGTTAAGTGAAAAGGGTTTCTTTTATGATTTTCATTAGATAAATATTTTTCAACCTTTTGCAAATGAACGCAGAATAATATTATCAGCATTATTTCGTAATTTCATGATGTTTTTATAAATAAAATTCATTTTAAATACATTCAATATACTTTTGAAGGTTTATTTATATTTTTTTTTCTAGGAATAATTCTCTGCAACGTTCATTTTATATGAGGTGTTTCGTCTATTTAAGTTTGTGAATTTTTCTTATTTTGAACAAAAAAAAAAATTAAAAAAACTACAGAGCTTATTTTATTGATTGAAAATTAGCATAACGTTTTGTTTATTTTTATAGTATAGGACGTTTCAGAATTACTTCCTGAGTTTAGGAAGGATATACTAGTATTACTACTATTATTGCTACACCACATCACATCACTGTGCCAGGAGCTGAGATGCCTTTACAGTTTGGGGATGATGTGAAGGAAATTGGATGGAGACACGATGGAGGCAGGAAAAAAATTTCACAAAATTCACTTTTGGAGCTACAGGAGATGAACAATGAGAACTTTTTCACAAAAAGCAGTATAAAGTATCAAAAATTAAATTTTTAAAAAGGGGAAATATACAATGCGAGAATATATAAATATTTTGAAAATACTTGAGGTAAATTATTAGAAAAATTTGAAAACAACACAATACAATAAACACTACATTACGGAATATATAAATCTTGGAGCGGAAGAATTATTCATCAAAGCATTAAAGTGTATTGAAAGAATAATTAGAAGAGTAACAGTTGATAAATAATTGCACAGTAGAAGTATTAACCAGATGCTGCAAAATTATAAAGAATGTAAATATAAAAGGCAAGAAGATATTACATCTGAGAAGAGATATTAAGCAAATTACATAGTTAAATAATTGATATTAACATAAAAAATATTAGGGAATGCGTGAATTAAAAATTGGCATGTGTATGGAATAAAATAACGAACTGTAACAAAATTAGTATACCTTAGATAACTAAAAGCACTATTAAAATACACAGAATAATATAATGTTTCATATAATAAAAAAATCTCACCACATTATGTACAAATTTAATTTCTATATGAGCCCCATTTAGACAATGTATATTGATGATTCTAAATAAAAAATTTTTCAATATTCTTCTCAACACCCCATTACCAATATGAGTGACTGCTTGTGTCATTTTTGCTTGTATTTTTTTCTTGAATCGTTAAAAAACAGATGGAGGGTTTTTTTTTAAAATAATAATCTGAAGCCTTTTCACCACCGTCATAATTTTTTTAAACTATACCATCCCTAACGCCGAATAAAATATCCTTTATTGTTAAAGTATTTAAATGTTTTTCAACATTAATTATTTTAACTAGAGAAACATTAAAGTATTTTCTATTAAATATTTTTAACTCCTATTCTGTAAGCAAACAAATATTTTTGTTATTAAAATTTCCTTGATTTAAAAAGCAGCTTATTTTTTCAGAATTTTTATTTTATTTATATATTTTATTTACTAGTTAATTTTGTTTTCATTTTGCAAATTCCAAAACGAAGCTTTTAAACCTATTACAGATAAGTATCTTAGAAACTTTACTCATCCATTAGAAAATGCATAGATTTAACCAAAAATTATTCATTTAAAAATGATGCAAGTTAAAGAATTATCTCATTACAGTATATGTGATAAATACAGACTATACTGAAAATATTTTTATTTCGTACAATACAAAAATATTTCTTAATGACTTAAAGAATCAACTGCCCTGAACTGGTATTTGTTTTACCGAAAAAAGGTTAATTGGTTATCAAATGCTATTACGAAAAATTGGCAAAGAACTGAACCACTTCTAACGCAAGCTAACTGAAATAAAGCAAATTATCGTTGTAGTAGTATGGCTTTCTTTGTAACTGTAGAAACTATCAGAAAATGCATCAGTGGATTATCTATCTAAAGTTTGCCTACTGGCAAACTTTAGATAAGATAACTTTAGATATATAACTTTTAGTAGGCAAACTTAAGGAAAAATAACTCCGACCGTTCTTCCTTTGAATGGCAAGTGCTTAAATATTCAACTGCCATTAACTGGTATTGGTTTACAGAAATATTTAAATGGTTATCGGATGACATTGCGAAAAAAGTTGGCAAAAACACTGTATCATTTCTAAGACAAGCTAATTGAAAAAAAAGCTACTGCTACCCTCGTAATAGTATCTCTTCCTTTGTAAGTATAGAAACCTTCAGAAAATGCTCCAGGCGATTATCTATCCTAAGTTTGCCTACTTAATAGACAGTGACAAAATAACTGCAAACAATTTATTTTTATGACCGACCATTCTTCCTTTAAATGACAAGTGCTCAATTCACTTACCATCAAGAACAAAAAGTCATGCGAATTTTTCCTTGCCTTTTTTCTTTTCTAGTGCTCATTTGCTTCCCAGGGCAATAAAATCTCTTTCTTGGGAAAAGCCACTCTTAGAAATGCCGTCCGCTTTCCCAGTGTTTTGAATTATTAACTGGCAAATTTTCTTAACGCGGCTATTCGAAAAGAAACGACTTCCAGTTTGTTTCTGAAATGTTATCTCGCAAGTCTAATTTAGATTTCGAAGGATGATGTCCTTTTTTTTTTATTTATTTGTTCTTGAATGTTCATCGAAGAATTTACAAATTGTTTTTCTTCCAAGATTGTGTAATCTCGTAGGAATAGATTCCTTTTTTTTTTGGTCCGTTTAAAAGGAATATCAGAATAAAGATGAGTTCTATTGCATCATTGGAAATGCAACTTTTTATGTGGAGCAAAATGGTATTTTCTTTTACATAATTCAAAGCATTATTAAAAGTGTTATTGCTTTTTCCGATTTTTATGAAATATTTTAATATTTCTATTCTACAAATGCTAATTTTTAATTCAAAATTAAACTCATTATTAGAGTTATGACTAAATAAATATTAAATTAATTCATTAAACATTAAAAGCCAATAAAATGAGCTATAAAATTTTTAACAGTTTTAAACTGATTGCATTATTTTTATAAATTTAAAAAATAATTATCATTTCTAGCTATTTGTAGGATATTTTTCTAGAGGGAAGAATTTTGGCATTACATTCCCATGTGAGGGATACGTGTGTTATTTGATAAGACTATAATAAAAACTCATCACTCAACTTTGATAGCAGAAAAGCAGTATTTTGGATAATTATATTACATGCAATTAGTGTTGTACTAATAAAACTGGCCATTCATATCTCAAAGCAGATATTCGGCATCCTGTATAATGAGATTCAGGAAATTAGAGACTGTGCGACCTTCACTGGTCATAACAACTGCAGATTGAATATGTGCTTTAAAATGAGTTGTTCCATCGTGATTGGTTTACGTCACGAGGTGAGAAATGTCTAATCCAATAAGAAGTGAGGGAAGATGCCCCCTCCTTCCTAATGGGATGACTTCAAAAGAAGTTTTGGTGAAGTAGACAGAGAGTTCTGCGACGAGTTGAAAAGAAATGTTTTTTTCTCCAAAAATATTGAATAGGTCGGAGATACATCAGTCGATAATTTGTCTATTAAACAGACAGTGACAAAATATCTGCAAACAATTAATTTTTATGTCCGACCATTCTTCCTTTAAGCGACAAGTGCTTAACTAATCAACTGCTATTAACAGGCATTGGGTTTACAGAAAAAATAAAATGACTATCGGATGCCATTAGGAAAAATTGGCAAAAACACTACCGTTTCTAAGACAAGCTAATTGAAAAACGGCAAACTACACTTATGATAGCATCGCTTCCTTTGTAACTGTAGAAACCTTCAGAAAATGCTTCAGTCGATTATCTATCTAAAGTTTGCCTACTTAATAGACAGTGACAAAATAACTGCAAACAATTTATTTTTATGTCCAACCATTCTTCCTTTAAATGATAAGTGTTCAATTCTCTTAACATCAAAAACAAAAGGTCACGTGAAATCTTTCTTTGCCTTTCTCTTTTTCTAGTTCTCATTTGCTTCCCAGGGCAATAAAATCTCTTTCTTGGGAAATGCCACTTTTAGAAATGCAGTCCGCTTTCCCAGTGTTTTGAATTATTAACTCGCAAATTTTCTTAACGCGGCTATTCGAGAAAGAAATGACTTCCAGTTTGTTTCTGAAATGTTATCTTGCAAGTCTAATTTAGATTTCGAAGGATGATGTCCTTTTTTGTACTTTTTCTTGGATGTTCATCGAAGAATTTACAAATTGTTTTTCTCCAAGACTGTGTAATCTCGCAGAAATTGATTCATTTTTTTGGTCCATTTAAAAGGATTATCATAATAAAGATGTTTCTATTGCATCAATGGAAAGGACACTTTTTTCGGAGGAAAATGGGATTTTCTTAAAGTATAATTCAAAGCATTGTGAAAACTGTTACTGTTTTTTTTTTTTCGATTTTATGAAATATTTTAAAAGTTCCGATTAAACAAATTTTAATTTTTTTAATTTAAAATTGCATTTGTTATTAGAATTATGACTAAATGAATATTAAATACCATTATTACTCTTCAAAAGCCAATAAAAATTCTCCTTCTGCCAAATGATAGATTTGGAGATATGGAGATATTTAAATTTTACGGTTTACGCTTGTGAGTTTTACGCCCAATAGTCATAACAGACTAGGATCTACGGTTTAAAGTGGATTCGAAGCACTACAAACATCCACGGCGCAGAAGAGGACCTGTGGCGCAAAGCACCAGACACTAGGTCATTCTCTGACAAATATATTTCTTGCGCTTGATTTAAAAAAATTTCCATTAAATTTCATATTTAACTGCCATTCACTGATATTGGGTGTAGTGAAAAGAGTTAAATGGTTATCGGATGCCATTACGAAAAAATGGCATAGAACTGCACCATTTCTAAGACCAACTAATTGAAAAGCAGTAATCTACTTTTGTAATAGCATTGCTTCCTTTCTAATTGTAGAAATCTTTAGAAAATGGTTCAGTCGATTATTCTATGTAAAGTTTGCTTACTTAATAGACAGCGGCAAAATAACTGCAAAAATTTATTTTTATATTCGACCATTCTTCCTTTAAATGACAAGTGTTCAATTCTCTTAACATCAAGAACAAAAGGTCATGTATAATTTTTTCTTTACTTTTTTCTGGAGGAAAATGGGATTTTCCTAAATCATAAATCAAAGCGTTATGGAAATTGTTTTTTTTTTCCGGCTTTATGAATTATTTTAAAATTTCTATTCAGCGAATGTTCCATTTTTAATTAGCATTTGTAGAATAAATACAATACCTAAATTTAATTCATTATTAGAGTTATGGCTAAATAAATATTAAATTCATTTATTAGACTTTAAAAGCCAATAAAATGAACTTTAAATTTTTAAAAATTGTTTCAAACTTATTCCTTAATTTTTAAAAATTTTAAAGTAATTATTACTTCAAGCTATTTGTAGGATATTTTTTTACTGGAAGAATTTTAGCATTTTATTTTCAGGTGAGAAGAATGTGTGTTACACAAGCATAAATAAAAAACCGTCACTTAGCTTTGGCAGCATACAAGCAGTATCTTGGGTAGTTATATTGCATGCAATTAGAGTTGTACTAATCAGAACACCCTTTATGTCACTCATATCTCATAGCAGATATTTTGTATCATGTATAATGAGACTCAGGAAATTCGGAGAATGTCTGTGCGACATTCCCTTGTCGAAAAATAACTACAGATAGAGCTTTAAAATGAGTTGTCCATCGTGATTGGTGATACACCACGAGGTGAGAAATATCTAATCAAATGAGAGATAAGAGAAGCTGCCCCCTCCCCTTTATGGATTGTCTTTAAAAGAAAGTTTAGGTGAAGATGATGAGAATTCTGGGATGAGTTCACCAGAGGTGCTTTCTTTTTCTCTGAAGTGATTGAATAGACAGGAGATACATCAGACGATTACTTGTTTTGCCTACTTAACAGACAGTGACAAAATAACAGCAAACAATTTATTTTTATGTCCGACCATTCTTCCTTTAAATGACAAGTGCTCAATTCTCTTAACATCGAGAACAAAAGGTTATTCGAAATTTTTCCTTGTCTTTTTCTTTTCTCCTTCTCATTTGCTTAACAGGGCAATAAAATCTCTTTCTTGGGAAAAGTCACTTTTAGAAATACAGTCCGCTTTCCCATTGTTTTGAATTATTAACTCGCAAATTTTCTTAACGCGGCTATTCGAGAAAGAAACGACTTCCAGTTTGTTTCTGATATGTTATCTCGGAAGTCCAATTTTGATTTCAAAGGATGATTTTCGTTTTTTTATTTATTTTTCTTGGATGTTCAACGAAAATTTAGAAATTGTTTTTTCTCCGATATTGTGTAATCTCGAAGAAATGGATTACTTTTTTTTTTCTTTGGTCCGTTTAAAAGGATTATCAGAATAAAGATGGGTTCTATTGCATCAATGGAAATGCCACTTTTTATGTGGAGGAAAATGAGAATTTTTTAAAGTATAATTCGATGCATTATGAAAACTGTTATTGTTTTTTGTTTTTTTCGATTTTATGAAATATTTAAGAGGTTCTGATTTAACAAATATTATTTTTTTAGTTCACTATTGCATTTATTATTAGAATTATGAGTAAATAAATATTAAATTCATTTATTAATCCTCAAAAGCCAATACAAATTCATATTCTGCCTACTTGTAGATTTTTGAGATAGCATATATTTTCTTTTTACTGGGTACAGTTAAGAGCTCTATGTCCAAAAAAAAAAAATTATATTATACTACGATCTATGGTTTAAAGCGGAGTCCTAAGCACTACAAACATCTATGACACAGCCAGGATCTTTGGCACCGATCGTCAGACACTCGGCTAATTAGGCCCATATATGTCTTAATGATTTAAGAAGCAAATTGCCATTAAAATTCATATTTAACTACTATTAATACCAGCTATACTTTGATTACTCTTAATGTTTAACGGATGCCATCACGAAAAAATTGGCAAAGAAGAACAATATCATTTCCAATACAAGCTAATTGAAAAACGGCAAACTACTCTTGTAATATTATCACTTCCTTTGTAACTATAGAAACCTACAGAAAATGCTTCAGTCGATTATCTGTCCTAAGTTTGGTCGACCTTAATAGACAGTGACAAAATGAGTGCAAACAATTTATTTTTATGTTCGACCATTCTTCCTTTAAATGACAAGTACTCAATTCTCATTTTTAACATCAAGAACAAAAAGCTCACATGATTCTATTCGTTGCCTTTTTCTTTTCTCTTTCTCATTTGCTTACCAGGGCAATAAAATCTCTTTCTTGGGAAAAGCCACTTTAAGAAATACAGTCCGCTTTCCCAGTGTTTTGAATTATTAACTCTCAAATTTTCTTAACGTGACTATTCGAGAAAGAAACGACTTCCAGTTTTTTCTGAAATGTTATCTCGCAAGTCTAATTTAGATTTCGAAGGATGATGTTTTTGATTTTTTATTTTATTTTTCTTGGATGTTCATCGAAGAATTTACAAATTGTTTTTCCAAGACAGTGTAATCTCGTAGAAATGGTTTTCTTTTTTTTTTTTTGGTCCGTTTAAAAGGATTATCTGAATATAGATGGGTTCTATTGTATCAATGGAAATGCTACTTTTTGGGGGAGGAAAATGGGATTTTCTTAAAGTATAATTAGAAGCATTATCCCAACTGTTAATGTTTATTTCGATTTCATAAAATTTTATAAAATTTCCAAAAATATTAATATTTTAATACAAAACTGCATTTATTATTAGAATTATGACATAATTATTATTATATTCGTTTAATATTCTTCAAAAGTAAATAAATATTCCAATAAAATTCATTTACTTTATTTATTTTTCTTTCTACGGTACGGTTGTGATCTCTACTCCCCATAGTCATACTACATTATTATCTACGACTTAAAATGGATCCCGAACCACTATAAACATCCATGACACCACCAGGACCTGTGGCAACGCCAGACACTCGGTTATTCTGGCACTATATTTGTTAAGGATTTAAAAAACAAATTTCCATTAAAATTCACATTTAATTGCTATTAACTGGTATTGGGTTTTACTGAAAACGGTTAACTAGTTATCGGATGCCATTTTGAAAAAGAATTGGAAAAAGAACTGTACTATTTCAAAGACAAGATAATTGAAAACAGCAAATCTTCCTTTGTAATAGCCATTCTTCCTTTGTAAATATAGAAACCTTCAGAAAATGCTTCAGTCGATTATCTATCTAAAGTTTGCCTACTTAATAGACAGTGACAAAATAACTGCAAACATTTTATTTTTATGTCCGGCCATTCTTCCTTTAAATGACAAGTGCTCAATTCTCTTAACATCAAGAACAAAAGGTCATGTGAAATGTTTCCTTGCCTTTTTCTTTTTCTAGTGCTCATTTGCTTCCTAGGGCAATAAAATCTCTTTCTTGGGAAAAGACACTTCTAGAAATACAGTCCGCTTTCCCAGTATTTTGAATTATTAACTCGCAAATTTTCTACACGCGGCTATTCGAGAAAGAAACGACTTCCAGTTTGCTTCTGAAATGTTATCTCGCAAGTATAATTTAGATTTCGGAGGATGATGTCCTTTTTAAAATTTTTTTTCTTGGATGTTCATCGTAGAATTAACCAATTGTTTTTTCTCCAAGTTTGTGTAATCTCCCAGAAACGGATTCCTTTTTTTTTTTAGTCTGTTTAAAAGGATTATCAGAATAAAAATGGGTTCTATTACCTCAATGGAAATGTCCCTTTTTTGAAGGAAAATGGAATTTTTTGAAATATAATTCAAAGCTTTTATGAAAACTGTTATTTTCTCTGACTTTATGAAACATTTTAAAATATCGATTCAACCAATAATATTTTTAAATTTAAAATTACATTTATTTTTAGAATTATGACTACATAATCATTAAATTCATTTATTATTCTTCAAAAGCCCTGAAAGGTTCTTCTGCCTACTGGTAAATTTTGATATTGGAGATATTTTTCTTTTTACAGGGTACGGTTGTGAGTTCTAAGTTCAATAGTTATATTAGACTACGACCTACGGTTTAAAGTGGATTCGAACAACTATAACGTCCATGACACCCCCAGGACCTGGATCACCGAACGCCGGACTGTCACCAACTCGGACCCACATATTTCTTAATAATTTTTTTAACACAAATAGCCATTAAAATTCATATTTAAACTGCTATTAATTTATAGTGGGTTTACTGAAGGGTGTTGAATTGTTATCGGATGCCTTTACAAAAAGAAAATTGGCAATACTGTACTATTTGAAAATGATCTCATTTGAAAACACCAAACTACCCATGTAATAGTATCGCTTTCTTTGTAACTATAGAAACCTACAGAAAATGCTTCAGCCGATTATCTATCCAAAGTCTGCCTACTTAATAGACAGTGACAAAATAACTGCAAACTATTTATTTCTATGTCCGACCATTTTCATTTAAATGACGAGTTCTCAGTTATTCAACTGTCATTAACTGGTATTGGTTTTTACAGAAAAATTAAATGTTCTTCGGATGTCACTACGAAAATAATTTTCAAAAAACTGACCATTTGTAAGACAAGCTATTTGAAAAACAGCAATCGCCCTTGTAATAGCATCTATTCCTTCGTAACTGTAGAAACCTAAAGAAAATTCTTCAGTCGATTATCTTTCTAAGTTTGCACCCTTAATAACAGTGACCAAATAAATCCGACCATTCTTCCTTACATGACAAGTGCTAAATTATTCGACTGTCATTTACTGGTATTGATGTGCAAAAATGTTACATGGTTATCGAAAGCCATTACGAAAAAAAAATTGTAAATACATTTACAAGACAAACTAATTGAAAAAACGGAAAAATACTCTTGTAAAGTATCGCTTCCTTTGTAACTGAAGAAACCTTCAGTAAATGCTGCTGCCGATTTCTATCCAAAGTTTGCCTACTTAATAGACAGTGACAAAAACAACTGCAAAACAATTTTTTTTATGTCTGACCATTCTTCCTTTAAATGACAAGTGCTACATTCTCATTTAAGTAGATCATTTCATCAGAACAAAAAGGTCATGTGAAATCTTTCCTTGCCTTTTCTTTTCTCTTTCTCATTTGCTTCCCAGGGCAATAAAAATCTCTTTCTTGGGAAAAGCCACTTTCAGAAATGCAGTTTACTTTCCCAGTGTTTAAAATTAACTGGCAAATATTCTTAAGGCGGCTATTCGAAAAAGAAACGACTTCCAGTTTTTTCTGAAATGTTATCTCGCAAGTCTAATTTTGATTTCGAAGGATGATGTTCGTTTGTTTTTTTTTTTTTCTTGGATGTTCATCGAAGAATTTACAAATTGTTTTTCTCCATGATTGTGTAATCTCGCAGAAATGGATTCCTTTTTTTGGTCCCGTTTAAAGGATTATCAGAATAAAGATGGGTTCTGCTGCATCAATGGAAATGCCACATTTTTTTGTGGTAGAAAATGAGATTTTCTTAAAGTATAATTCAAAGCTTCATAAAAAATATATTTTTCCAACTTTATGAAATATTTCACGAGAAATATAGATTCAACACATATTAATTTTTTAATTCAAAACTTTACATTATTAAATTACGACTAAATAAATATTAAATTCATTTATTATACTTATTAAACCAGTAAAATTCGCTTTCATTTTTCTCAAATGCATTAAAGTCATTCCAGTATTCTTTAGAAATTTAAAGTAATTATCATTTCAAGCTATTTGTAGTACTTTATTCTCATGGGGAGAATTTTGGTATTTTATTTAAGGGAGACAGGAATGTACTACTGTGTCCAAAAAGTAAATGAATATTTTTCAATTTAAAATTCCGGGGCTTACGGAATTTCAATTTTTCTTTTTGGGTTGCGGGCATTGTCCGTGATATCTGTGTCAATTTTAACGTCGAAATATTCATTAGTATTTGAGTTACGCTTGGCTTTGTGAGACGCTAAAACTGATTCCGTCGATTTTCGAAATGTCTGAACTAATTCAGAAAAGAACTTGCATTAAATTTTGTTTGCGGAAACATATAAAATGCAGAAGGCATTATGGGAGCATTCCATAACCGCTAAATGTTTAAAAGTGGTAAAAACAGTTCAAAGTAGGCAGAGAACGCGTTGAAGACGAAGAGACCTCTGGTCGACCATCAACCTCAACCGACGAAGCTCACGTCCAAAAAATTTAAAGATTTGGTGCTTACAAACTGTCGATTTACAATTAGAGACCTTGATGAGGATGTTGGAATTTCAAAAGGATCAGTCAATTTCATTTTGGGTCTGAAGCGTCAAATCTCGATTGATACCGAAAACAGTGAATGCGCCAGCTCACACTGTATTAACTCTTCTTGACTTTTTCGCCAAAATAAATGATCGTATTCCCACCGTGTGACTTCTAACTATTCCCTAAACTCAAAAGACCACTCCAGGGACCCCGTTTTGAGTCGACTGAAGAGATTCAAAGTGAATCTCCGCATGCTTTAATGCTATCCTGCTGATGACTTTTAGCATGCATTAAAGATTGAAAAATAAGTTAGCATAAGTGCATTGTGTAAGGAGAGGATCACTTTGAAGGGGGGATGAAATAAATTTGGAAGAATAAATAAAAAGTTTTTTGAAAAAAATTGGTTCTAACTTTGTGGGTATGTTAAAAACCTTCCTTTAAATGACATGTGCTCAATTCTTCAACTGCCATTAACTGATATTGGTTTTACAGAAAAAAGTTAAATACTATTGAATGCCATTATGAAAAAAGAAAATGCCAAAGAACTGCCCCCCGTTTCTAAGACAAGCTAATTGAAAAACAACAAACAGAGATTGTAATAGTATGTCTTCCTTTTTAGCTATAGAAAACTTCAGAAACTGCTGCTGCCGATTATCTATCAAAAGTTTGACTACTTAATAGACAGAGACAAATAACTGCAAACAATTTATTTTTCTATCCGACCATTCTTCCTTTAAATGACAAGTGCTACATTCTCATTTAAAGGAAGAGATCATTTCATCAAGAACAAAAGGTCATGTGAAATCTTTCCTTGCCTTTTTCTTTTCTCTTTCTCATTTTCTTCCCAGGGCAATAAAATCTCTTTCTTGGGAAAAGCCACTTTCAGAAATGCAGTCAGCTTTCCCAGTGTTTTGAGTTATTAACTCGCAAATTTTCTTAACGCGGCTATTCGAGAAAGACACGACTTCCAGTTTGTTTCTGAAATGTTATCTCGGAAGTCTAATTTAGATTTCGAAGGATGATGTCCGTTTTTTTTTTTTAAGTTTTTCTTTGATGTCCATCGAAAAATTTACAAATTATTTTCTCCATGATTGTGTAATCTCGCAGAAATGGATTCCTTTTTTGGTCCGTTTAAAAGGATTATCTGAATAAAGATGGTTCTATTGCATCAAAATGGAAATGGCACTATTTTTTTTTTTGTTGGAATTGGGATTTTCTTACATCATAATTCAAAGAGTAATGAAAACTGTTATTGATTTTTCCGATTTTATGAAATATTTTAAAATTCTGATTCAGCAAATAAAAATTTTTTAATTCAAAATTGCATTCATTATTAGAATTATGTCTAAATAAATATTAAATTCATTTATTATGCCTAATAAGCCAGTAAAATTTATTTTCTGCCTACTGGTAGATTTCGAGATTGGATACATTTTCTTTTTGCGTGGTAGGTTTGTCTGCTCTACGCCCAGTAGTCATAGTAGAATAGTATCTACAGTTTAAAGTGGATGCAGAACCACTACAAACATCCATGACACCGCCAGGACCTGGCACCGAGTGCCAGACACGCTGCCAGTCTTGTCCATATATTTCTTAATGATTTAAAAAACAAATTACCTTAAAAATTCATATTTAACTTCTATAAAATGTTATTGGGTTTACAGAAAAGGGTTAAATGGTTATCAAATTCCATTATGTAAAAATTCGCAAAGAACTGTACCATTTATAAGACAAGCTAATTGACAAAACGGCAAACTACCCTTGTAATAGTATCGCTTCCTTTGTAAATGTAGAAACCTTCAGAAAATGCTTCTGTCAATTATCTATCTAAAGTTTGTCTACGTAATAGACAGCGACAAAATAACTGTAAACAATTTATTTTTATATCCGACCAATCTTCCTTTATATGCCAAGTGCTCAAATACTCAACTGCCATTAACTGGTATTGGTTTTACAGAAAAAGTTAAATGGTTATTATGTGCCATTACGAAAAATCGTCAAAATGGCATACCATTTCTAAGACAAGCTAATTGAAAAACAGCAAACAACTTTTTTAATAGTATCAATACCTTTTAAGTATAGAAACCTTCCGAAAATTTGTCAGTCGATTAGATATATAATGTTTGCCTACTTAATAGACAGTGACAAAACAACTCTGACAATTATTCCCTAAAATGACAAGTGCTCAATAATTCATCTGCCATTAACTGGTAATGGGTTTACAGAAAAATGTTAAAAGGTTATCAGATGCCATTATGAAAAAATTCGCAAAAAACTTTACCATTTCTAAGACATGCTAATTGTAAAAAATCAGCAAACTTCTCCTTGTAATAGCAGCGCTTCCTTTGTAACTGTGTAGAAACTTTCAGAAAATGCTTCAGCCGATTTCTATCTAAAAGTTTGCCTACTTAATGACAGTGACAAAATGACTGCAAACAATTTATTTTTATGTTCGACTATTCTTCCTTTAAATGACAAGTGCTCCATTCTCGTAACATCAAGAACAAAAGGTCATGCGAAATGTTTCCTTGCTATTTTCTT
>BPLR01013155.1:0-14968 GCA_021605095.1 Caerostris extrusa
GAATACTGAGATATACGAAGAGTCATATAGAAGTATACTTTAGAAGTAATTTTGAAATCCTCTTAAAAAGAAGAAAAAAAAAAAAAGCTTTTGTTGGGTATGCCTACTTTGATTGTATTTCATTGTATTAGCTATATTTGTCTTATGAATGCAGTTTTCTTCGTGTAATGTTGTCTTTTTTGTTATGCAAGTCTTCTTATCAAATTTTTAACATCAATTTCTTTGTTTTTTAAAATTTGTAATACCTTTGTGTTTCTTTAAAATTTTAATAATTTCTCACAATATGTAAATTTGGTGATTAATGAAAATTTTTATTAGTTTACCCTGGTTCGTTATATTAATTTTCTTTTAAATTTTACTAAAATTGCAATTGTACATTTAATAAATCTTGAACATTTTATGTTAAATTTTTTATCCTGTTCGAGAATGGTAACATATTTAATTGTTCTCATTTTGGCTAACTCATTGTAACATTCTAAATTTTGTTTTTCTGGCGAGAATATTATATCTTAGTTAATCGTAAACTGTTCCAGTATTACCTTTGGTATCAAAAGAATGCCTTTAAGATTCTATTAAAAAATTATATTAAAAATGTGGAAGAAAGTCATTTAATGCCATTTTTACCTGCCTTGTCTTTAAATTTGCCAATGTTGTATGCATTATTTTGAACTGTACTATAACATGTGGTAGTGGCAATCGTGTATTTTTTATTGTCATATCAAACCTGATTGCTAAAGGTCATTCGTTGTCAAATAAAAATATAATGTATCTTGACATTTCAGATTTCTATAATTTGTGGTTTACAGAATATTAAAAATTACTATTGTCATTCACAAAAATATACATGATTTTTTATTTTAAATTAATGATAATTTGCTTAAGAATTTGTGTATTTCAATAATTTGAATTTCATTTAAAATGATGAAATTGCTTTTTTTTTTTTCTAATATCTTCCTAACTTTCTTCCATAATTCATTGTTTGCTGCTTTCTTTAGGAAGTCTATGGTCTAAAGGACCCCCCGTTCCCTTTTTTTTTTTTTTTAGCAATTATAGATTTTTGAAGTGAGATTTAATACAATAAAATTCAGTTATTTTAATATGCAATACTCTTGAGTATTAAATTGCAAAAAGAGTTAAAAATGCACAAGATTATAAAATATTAATCTTTTTAAAATACTAAATGGAATTTTATTACTTAAGATAAATTTATTTTATATGTTTGAAATTAATCTTATCATTTTTATCATAAAAATCTATGAAATTGCTTATTTTGTTTTATCACAATTTATATTGTCTGATAAATTTTATCTATAAACAAGCAAGGTACACTGTATTAATTCAAATGAGGATCAAGTCTGAAAAAAAAAAAAGTGATTTCTTTTTCCACTAATATTATCTCAGATTTCTTTTTTTTTTTTTCTATCAATAAGTAATTATTTCATCCATTTGAATTAAAAATATTCAATTACATTAATATGTAACATTTATTATTGGCTAAAGTGTCATTAATTGAAAAATTTTGTACATTTAATAAATTAGCTGTTAGTTCCTTTCTATACATATATTTTTGTAGAATGCCATCTTTTTTTTTTTTTATGTATTTTTTGTAAGTGTACTGAACATTTTTAAGTTATTTATTTTTCTAGATAATGAAGTTTTTTTTTTTTTACAGATCTGATTTATTACTTACAAATAAGTTTTTACTTTTCATAAATTGAGGAAATTCCCAGGATTGTTCCTGTCGCGAAGTTCTTGTTTATGTCTGCAAGTTGGTAATTTCCGTCCTAAAAATTGGGTATGATATTCTCTAAATAAGTTCAATGTAGAGCTCACATTATGGTCTGGCAGTAAACTGAAACTTCAGAAAACTGCATTTAAATATATTTTTTTCAATTTATAATTTTTTTTTTTTTTTTTTTTTTGAAAAAATATCTTTCTTTAATTGATTTTCAATTTGTTAAAATTGTAACTTTCATTATAATGGTTGTAAAAGGAACGAGAACCAACCAGTTAAAACTCTGTCTAATTGAACAGCCCATTTTAAATAATTTTTTTTTTTTATAAAAGTTTGCCTCATTGTTGCATATCTGAAACTTTCTAAATAACTAGCTTACATGTATTTTTAATTCTAACAACTTTATTGCATAAAAAGGTATATTTGCTTTTCTGTTGTTCAGTTTGCTGTGCATTTTTAAGTGAAGATTTAAGTTGTGTTGTTATTGTTATATTCATATTCCATTATTTTCATATTACTGTGATTTAAATGCCTTTCATGTTAAGGGAGATTTTCTTATATATATATATATATATATACATGTTTAAAGACCTAGAAGCTTATAACAATTTATAAAGATTATTATTAAAATTTAAGGTTTTTTTTATGTTGATAATTTACTAATAGTATTTTTAAAGTGAAATATAACCAACACATACATCTATAATCTGTTTTAAAAATTAAAGTACAGCAAAAAAATTAAACTAAATAATTCTTTTCTCCAAATTTATTAACAAACAAAATTATTTTCAAACAAATGAGTACAAAAGAAAAAATTTATTCTTTATTGATTCCATTATTTCCAAGCTATTATGATACTATTTTGTTTGGAAAATATTACGAAATAGGAATTTTTCCTTTTGTACTCATCTGTTTAAAGAAATGATAGGCTTACAATTGTAACAAAAAAAAAAAAAAAAATTTAGAAATTGTTAATGCATATTAATGTGAATTGGGATACTGTTATTAAGAAAATAAAAATAATTAGAAATTGTTGTTGCATATTAATGTGAAGTTGAGCACTGATTATGAGAATTTAATTTCTGTGAACATAGAATGGCTGTAAAATGCATTGTGTAACCAGGACTGCTAACTTTTTTTTAAAAAGTAATTGCAAGTTTTGTTTCTCAATGCTTCATAACTGCACCATTCTAAATGTCTGACAAGCATTTTTAACTCTTAAAATGCTTGTATATTTTTTATTTCCTTTATTACACTAAATTTTTAAGCCTATAATTATTTTGGTGTTATTAGAGTCACATGAATGCCATTGTACCAGAATTTTTCATACCATTTTTTTTTTGTCTGACATTTTTTATTAATGCTTGATTCAAAACTGAAATTTTATCTTTTTAGTTATAAATTACATGTTGATGGATATAAATGTGATATGGAATAATTATTGTAGAATAATTTATGGATTATAAATATACATTAATGGAAATTTGATACATGCTAATGTGATACAAATATACATTTTCAACTTATTCTTTAATATAAATATATTTTTAAAAATTATGAGTTGTAAATACATATGAATATGGAATTGAATGCTCATTAAAAAAAAATTCTGTACTGTAAACATATGTTGATGATAAATGTTGAACCAATTGTATGAAGAATATAAATGCCTGAAAGTATTGTACATCCTTGACTGCAAATTTCTTAAGGTATTGCAAGTTTTCATTTTTCATAGTTAAAAACTGCATCATTCTAAATAGTTGACATGCTTTTTGTAACTCTTTAACAACAGAAGTAGTATTCTTCATGTAGCATTTTTTGAGCGAGTTACTCTTTAGAGGAAGTATACTGAAAAAATTTGAGAAAAATCTGTTGGATTGAATCAAGAATGTGCTTTGCTGAATTGAAAATAATTTCATTGGGTATCTGGGATAAAAAGTTTCACTTCCAATTGGAGAATTTTTTGAGATTGTGGAAAAAATTATAAATTGAAAAGGCATATTAATGTGAAATTGAGTACCGATTGTGAGGAAAGTTAAGAGTTTTAAATGACTGGAAGCAAAGAATGGTTGTAATTGCATTGTGTAGCAGCACTGCAAACTTTTTTTTAAAAAGTAATTGCAAGTTTTGTCTCTCAATGTTCAAAACTACATCATTCTAAATGGCTGACAACAATATTTAACTCTTTTATTATTATGTATTTTTTATTAATTCCCTCATTGCATTAAATTTGTTCTAGCCTACAATTCATTTGGTGTTTGGGTTGTAGTTCACATGAATGCCATTGTGGCAGAATTTTTTGTACCATTTTTTTCAGGCATTTTTATTAATCCTTTATTCAAAACTAAATTTTTGTGAACTTTTGTCTTTTTTAAATTATATGTTGAGGTAAGGATGATAAGGAACAATTATTGTAGAAAAACTTAAGGATTATAAATATGCATTAATGCAAAAATTAGTATTTATATTTAGAAATTACGAGTTGCAAATGCACAGCAATGTGAAATTAAATACTGACTAAAAAAATTTATGAACTCTAAACATATATTGATGAATGATCTAGAACCAATTGTTTGAAGAATATAGATGCCTGAAAGTGTGGAATGCATTGTGTAACCCATACTACAAGCTTTCTTTTTAAAAGTTATTGAAAGTTTGTCTTTCATAGTTACATAATTGAGTCATTCTAAATTATTGATATGTATTTTTAACTCTTTATAACAATGCTGTACTTTTCGTTTGGTTTGTTTTATTGAGTTACCATCCTGGGAGGAAGTTTGATGTGCACTTTATTGTGAGAAAAATCTTGTTAGATTGCTTAAGGTGTTGTTAGTACCCTCAGAATCGGCTTAAAAATTAATCTGATATTATATGAATCAAACATGTAGCACTTTTGTTCCATGATTGTATTTTGCCCAAATCATTGAAAGCTGGTTATTTGATCTGTCATGATCATATATTCCTAGTTCAATAAGAAGTTTTTTCAGCACTATGGATACCCAAAGACAAATTGTAAAAAAGTCAAATGTTATTTTCGAGCTTTGCATCTCCTGGCCATCCATATCCAGTCTTAAGCCGAAATCAAAATGTGTAATCAGTAATATTCCTGCAACTCAAAATCTTGCCCTCAATGGCATCTGGAAAAGAAAATTGGAGAAATCATGGAAATTTGGCTTATTTTCAACTAGCATTTCCACCAATATTTTTATGTTGATGTGGAAAAACCTTTTAATAACCGAAAATAGTTTTTACGTTAATAAATATGCCTTTTTTCATCATGAAATTCCCCGACAAAATAATTAACATAAGAAAAGCCAAGAGTCTAATTTATTTGAAATTAGAAAAAGTAATATAGTGCATAGTTGAAATAGTCCAAAACTATAAATGTTGAAATTTGTACAATTTTCCTCATGAAGCAAGAGATAAAGTGCTAGATGTGTTATCCCCTTAATTCAAATCAAGTCAGATTCCCCAGTAGGCCTATTTTTCTTACTCGATGAGTTTAGCGTATTTAAAATAACTTTAATCAGCTATTTTATTAAATGACACCTTCTGAATTATTTTTAGAAGTAACATTTTTTGTATTCAGTATAATTTGCAGGTCAGAGTTACCTGGATGATAATAATCTGTGACATTTTGCAGTTTCCTTTGAAAGAAATTGTCTCTGTTTTTCTACATTGTTTTGTTATGTGCATTTTCTGTAACTACTGGAGGTAACTCATGTTTATGAAGAGCCAACGATGCACACTTGTTTAACAATGTTTTAGCAAATCTTTCATAAATTCTTTTCCTCAGATGTAAACATTTTAATTGTTGGTGTTGCCTCTAAAATTAAAGGATTTGATTTTTTTTTTTTTTTTTTTTTTTTTTAAGATTGTCGAAATTTTTCCATTTTTCCAGTATTTTGTTCTTTTCTAAGTTCTTTAAATAAAATAAATTTTTCTTTTATCCTATTTCGTTTTTCTGATATTGATGGTTAATTCACAATCTTCTATTTGATTCCTTTCTTCTTTATTGCCAAAATTATTTTTAATGCATACAATATGAATATATTTACACTATTATATTTTATGCATGAATCTGCACAACTACATTTGAAATGGATGCAAACAAATTTGACACGTATCACATATCAATTTATAGGAATGTCTAGAATTAATATTATTTTTTTTTTTTTTTTTTTTTACGGAATACACATCCCTTAGAGATGTAAAGCAAGGGACAAACCACTCATTTTCTTTTTATAAATGTTAATATTGTCTGGAATATTTTGTGCTATTTTATGTTTAGTTCTGATAATCTTCTTTTTTTGTTAATTTTCCACGTTGTAAAGAGGATATCCTATTCATTATTTTAACTTGCAAAGATTTCATTTCATGTATGGTCTTGTCCAAACGACCACCACGTTTTCCTCTTAAATCAATGTTGTATTTTATATCTTTATGCCATCTTTCTATAATCATATTAGTGTTAATATTTGAATTTTTTTTCCTTAACAATTCATTAAATGTAAATGTGTCGAGTTAATTTGATAAAGAATCCAGTGATGCTAGAATGCTGACAATTTCCACAGTGTTCAGTATTTTCAATGCACATTTTAAGTGTCAGTCACAAAAAATGCTAAATTGTGCTGGAGGGAAAATGCTATTCCAGGCGTTATAATATGCTGGATAATCGCCACAAATGAATGTTTTAGTGGCTATATTTCGTGTCCTTAATTTAATGGCATCAAAAAGTATCTGAAAACTGATTCACATTGACGATTACTTCATAAAAAGACCACAGGAAAACCTACCCAAACTAAACTAGTAAGCTGGGTGTTATATTTATTTGTCCTATGTGCGGTATACATTGATATAATTTCATTCCCGTATAGCTTTTTGTGCTTCATTCATAAAACCCAATGCGAAATCTTCAATATCTAGGCGAGGAAAATTAATGTAATAAAATTGGACTATAATCTTTCATTTCTGATGACTGACTTATTGACTCCATAGGATTTCGCAATATTATCACTATGTTCTATTGGTTTGTAAAAGTCGTCATTAAATTTGAAACCTTTTTGAGGATATTAAACTATTTTCCATCAGTTTAATATAAACTCAATAAATACTGCTGTATTATAACGTTTTTCATTTTGTTCACTCTTTAAAGCAGTTATGTTTATTTCATCAAATAGATTTGAAGCAAATAAAACATTTGGTTTCTCAACTGAAGATGGATAAAGAACTTTTTGTGATAATTTAGGTAAGTTTTGCATTTGACATTTTCTCAGATTCATAAATATTTTTTATTTGCTAAGTAAGCTTGGACGCCGCAGGCGTACCGCTGTCCTCATCGCTCGTAGCGATGCTTCAGTGTTTGTTTGTACACCCACGGAAAAGGCTGAGCGCCCAACCAATAATCGGCTGTGATCGACCCACTAGGCCGGACATATTTTTAATGGATATTAGAAATAATATCACTGGGTTCAGATCGATTCGGAGGAGCATCCGTATGTATTAACATATAGATTTAATCCTCCGTTACGTGAGGAGCTCGTGTAAGCTCTTGATTTAGGCATTATGTTAGTAGGAAATGAAACACAAAGAGAGATAGATACAAATATATAAAATAAAATACTAAAATTAGAAGTGGGTTAGTTATGAATAACAAAAAAAAAAAAAAAAAAAAAAAAAAACCAGAGTTTAAAAAAAAAAAAAAAAAAAAACATGCATACATTAAAAGTTTACATGGGAATGAGTTTACAGTAACATAACTAAAATATGGATTGCTAATGCAAGAAGGATATACATAATTAAATTAAAATGGTAATTGCAGAAATAGTAGCTATTGCTATGTTAAGTAGATTAATTGTTTATAGCAATGACACTTAAATATTTTATACAATTTTTTTTTCTTTGTTTGTTTTTCTTCTATGGACTGATGTAGTCTATATTGTTGATGAGGTAGTTCATTATGTTGTTAATTTTTGATATTGCTTTGGCTTTTGATTTTTGGTTGTTTGTACCCCATGCTTTGTAATGTTCTGTAGATGGTTTTTTTAAATGGCAATTTGCTGTAAGTGGGCATTCAAATGCGTAGTGGTCCGGCGTTCCTTCTTCTCCACATGTGCATTTATCTGTGTTTCTTAGTCGGAATCTATATAGATATGATGGGAACGGACCATGGCCTGTTATAAAGTATGTTAGTTGTATTGTCTGTATTTTGGTTTTTAATGTGGTTTGGGGATAGAAGTGGAATGCTCTTCTTCCTGTTTCACTTTCATTCCACTCTTTTTGCCAGTGTAGTAAACTTTCCTTTTTAGTTGGTATTTGAGCGCACTTGCTGGTGTATTTATTTGCCCATTCTTGTGTTGGTCGTTATTTGCTGCTTCTTTTGCCAAGGTGTCCGCTCTTTCGTTGCCAGCTATTCCTATATGTGCTTTGATCCATGATATTGCGAAGTTTTTCCCGTTGGTTTCTGGCTGTATGTTTTTCCTTATTTTATAGATGAGTGGGTTGTTGTTAAAGAATTTATAAATTGACTTTACTGAGGATTCGCTGTCTGTATGTATTTCGATGTTTGTGTATGATGATGTAGATGCCCATAAAATTGCTTGAGATATTGCATTTAATTCTGCCTGGTAAATAGAGTTACTATTCCGGAGGGTTTCTTTCCATTCATGGGTCTCCTTGTTTCCTTGGTAGGCCACGAATGCTGAACCAACACCTCTTTCTGTTTTAGAGCCATCAGTGTATATGTTGGTTTTGTTTGTTTCGTCAACCTGTTTATTGATAATTTTCTTCCAGGGTGCCTCTTTCCATTGGGATACAATATGTTCAAAGTCCGAGGCTCTGTATAGTTTGTTGTTGAATTTTGAGTCTTTGTGTAGTCGTATTACGCTGCCATAACAGCTCTCCCTCGGGGCAACGGGCGTACCGGTTACGGAGTTCCAAGGTGGTTTTAAGAGCCACAATACCTCCATCTTAATTTAATTTAAACACTAGCACAAAATGGGGTTGCTTAAAATTAATGAATAACAATGAAAAGGATAAACAAAGGGATTAAAGTTAAAAAAAACACCTCCTGCTTGCTAACAATTAAAGCAGGAGATCGGAAAAGCAAAGCTATCGGTACAATTAGGAGTCTGTTGACGACGCCCAAAAATAAAAGATTAGAATTAAACCAAGTTTAATATGAAATAAAATAAAGAATTAAAGATTAAACAAAATAAAAATAGAAATGTGCGACATACAAGTTGTGTAAACACAACTTGTTTACATGTCTATTTAGCAAGTTCGCCGACAGATGGCGCCATCAGTCTATTTACATGGTTTGTAACCAAAACCTAACGGAAGCTAGGAAAATACACTTTATTTTTTTTTATTTTTTGATTATCAAAAGCAAAAATAAAGTAAGTTGTACCCACTGGCAGCGAGCAGATAGAATAACTTAAAGATTTAAAATTACAGTTGATTAATAAAATAAGGATTTAAGCACAGTTGAGGAATTTAAAAATTAAAGGTAAACAATAAAAGCAGGATTATTGACAATTAGGATAAATAGTAAAAAACTGTTAAGATGATTACGTGGAATTAATTAAAATAAGCAAACAATTAGAAATAAGAGTAATTAAGTAAAAGTGAACCAATAAAAATTTACAAGTTAAATTAAAATTATTGCATAAAGAGTCAGATAGCCATGTTCTAATTTAAGTTGCACATCGTAGCAAATAAAAGTTAAAGATTTAAATGCCAAAAATAGCAGCTCAGATTCGCTTGAAGTGATCGAATGTGACTAGACAACAGCCACAGCGGTAGAATCGGCGGTTGTAGGATAAAATCCACAACGCCTTTTCAATGCCGGGAAAGATTCCCATTGCTGATCATAGATGGCTCTGGGTCTCTTCCTGAGCTAGCCACACCTGGATGGTATACAGGTATTTGTCTGATCGCTTTGTTTCGGATCTGAGGGCATTTAGAATGAAAAGATTTCGAAATTTTGAAAATATAGTCCATAATGGGTTCTATATTCAGATCTCTGTGGAGTTGCTTCCTTCTAACAAACTACGGGCCGTTAACTATCATAGCTATCTGTTTATTTTGAAACACTTGGAGCTTGAGATTTGCGATTGAGGAGGACGCCCAAATAGGACATCCGTACAAGAGAATTGGTCGAAGGATAGACTTGTAGAGCAAAACCTTGTGTCTCATCGCTAGCCTGCTCTTGCGAGAAATTAGGCTTTTAGCTTGCTTGCAGCAGTTGCTTTTGCAACTACTTTGGCAAAATGGGTCTTATATGTTAATTTTGAGTCAAAAATTAACCCAGGTACTTGTACTCAGTAACCCAGGGGACTGGCTGGCCAAAAAGAGTGACATTTAAAAGTGAACTGACTTTCTTTTACGTGTAAACAGGAGGCACGCTCTTTTAGAAGGATTAACTTTGATCTTCCAGGTGGTCAACCAACTTTCCAAGAGAAATATAATTATTAAGCAAAGCAACGACGGAGTTTGGTGTCTTGTGCTGTGCAATAATCGCTGTGTCATCTGCGAACATAGCCAGTTTACAGAATTCTGGCTTAGGTATGTCGTTCACAGAGATTAGAAACAATCTGAGACCGAGCAGTGAGCCTGTGGAACCCCGCTCCTGATTGGATGATCGCTGGAAATGGTCCCTCCCACTCGCACTCTGAAATTACGCAAAGTGAGATACGAGTGAATAACTTTAATAAACTGGGGCGAAAAATCAAGTCAAATGAGCTTGAGTAGTAAGCCATTATGCCAAATTTTATCAAAGGTTTTGGCTACGTCCAGAAATAATATTCCCGTAGATTTACGATTGATAAAGCCTTCATGGATCAGCTCGTTAACACGTAAGAGCTGGTGAGAAGTACTGAGTTGAGTTCTGAACCAAATTGCTCAGGTATGAGTATATTATGGTCTGTGCAGTGCTGATCCAGGCGTTTAAGAATCGAATATTTTACTCACTCCACTGAGTAGTGAGATTGGACAGTAATTTTGGGGTAGGCCCTATTACTATCAGGTTTTGGAATAGGAATGACTACGGCAGTTTTCCAGCTCTGGGAAGTAGCACTTATCAATTAGAAAATTAATTAGATAAGTGATCAGTAGCACATGTATGTAAAGATTTTAACATTCGATTACTAATGCGATCAATCCCAGGAGACTTATTAGGTTTTTTATCTTCCTAATGAATTCACAGACTTCCGCTGGGCTAACCTGACTGATATCATTTATGTGTGGTTGTTGAAGGAAGTCTGCTACTCGGTGTTAGTGCGTCGAAAGAAAACAATCCACAACAACGGTCACAATCCTTGGAGTCATGTGCCTTTGCACATTTTACGCATTTTTAGGTAAATGGCACGCGGTGCTGGAATGAAAAAACCCCTGACACCGGTAGCATTGTGGGATGCGGTTTTTGTTTATGTATCTTTCGATACTGATGCGTAGCCCTAGGAGGTTCGTGATACCATACACTTCCTCAACGTCTAAAGTATTGACAAGTTGAACGTGGAGCAAAGGCATAGGCCATTTGTTTCCCCGTAACAACTGATTTACCGCTAGAACTTTATAACCTAGGTGGGTTAGTGCGAATGTAATGTCTTCCTTTGGGGTACATGAAGGTAACCCCTAATCATTACTTTTATTGGTCTGTCTTTTTTAAGATTAAAACATTTGAAGTCTAGACCTAAATTTAGTAGTTTATTCTTCATCCTGAGGTGCTCTACTTCGGTAGAGACCGTGATTTTTAAAAAATTTCCTCTTGTGAGGACTGAAGTTAAGTTAGGAGAAATAATTTTTAGCTGCGGGAGTAAACTACCCCAGTCTCTAGTGCATTTTACAAAAAACGGCGGTATTCGCGGTTTGCGGACCTGCTCTGGATTCCTTTCGTCAGCCACTTCAGTGCTATTAGTAGGGTTAGAGGGAAGAGAGAAATTGTTAGATATAGGAACGGACTTACGTGTGTCCTGTGTATCCTTTGGTGCTCGTCTGGTCATGTGGCGGGGGGTACGACAAAACCATCTTTGTCTGGTACCCTCCTTTGTCGATTTCCGGTGTTTGGTTCCGGTGAACTCTTTCTTTTGGTGGCTGGTTTTGTGCCACTGGGAACGGGTTTTCCGGCGGATGGGACTCCCTGGTTCTTGGGGTCGCGTCTCTCCGCTACAGATTTAATTATCTCTTGTAGTTCATCATTTGTTTGTGGCAGTTTTGCCAATGGTACCCTAGTTGGGCTATTGCACTATCCATTTCTTGTGCTGCCGCTATCAGACCCGCTTGAATTTCAGCCTTTTCTCAGGCCCTGAATTATAGTTGAGTTGTACCTCTAGGTACTTGAGTTGAGTCCTTATCTTGTTGATGTGGTCCATGATTGGGCGATTTTCAAAGATGAAGTCGTCCGTGACCTGGATTGAACTCGGCGATGCCGGTCTTAATTGTTGCTTGTCGTTACCAGTTTTCACACTTTCCTCGGGAGAGAGGGGAGAAAATTCGGTCATATCGACCTCATTTTCATCATCTCCTTCATCACCAGAAGCTTGGTAAAGTAAAGTAAAGGCTTGTGTATAATTGGAGTACTTAGGGTTCTCCCTGTACCTCCGTAGAATTTTAAATCATAATTATTAATTATTACCAATTTAAATTTTTAAAAGAATGAACATTAACAAGAGCCCATGCTCTGTATAAAAAGAGAAATTACTGTTAGTAAAATACTATTACATAATTAAGAAATAAATTAAAGTTTAAAAATTTTTAATGAATATTTAAAAATTTTACTGAATGAATTTTAATAATTAAGCCTATACAGTACCATTCCTTAGAAAGAAGAAAGGAAAGAGAGGGCAGAGTCTACTTCACAAAAACAAAGGCGGTTGTTCTGCTGGTTTCACGGATAAGTTAGTGCTCTTCTGTGGTTGGCGGACGAAATTAAAAAGCGTGTTCTGATTGGATGTTAAAAATGAATGAGAAAAATACCCAGTCGGTGCGAAAATTTTGACTAAGAAAAAATTATTATCCGGGATCGATGTGAATGCGTTTCGCGACCGGAAATGAAAGAAAATCTAGATTAAAAATGGATCTGGGTCGTTTTTTAGAATAAGTGGAGTCTTGGGTGTAATCTGGGAGATTTAAAAGTAGTGGATTTTGTGTTTTTGGAATTTTGATGAGGAAGTCTTCGGTAATCTTTTGGCATAATTAAGTAGTGGTTCTAAATTTAATTTTTATGTAACATGTGTCTATTGTAGTGTAGTGGAGTGTTGTTATAGTGAGGAGCATCTGATTTTGGAATGCCTGAAATTTTTTAAGTGAGTTTATTGCAGCGTTAATCCAAATAGGTGTAGCATACAGTAGGATGGGTCTAATGAGTGAAATGTAAATAGTGAGTTTACCTCCGATCGAAAGTTTACTTTTTCTGTTAATAAGAGGAGTTACAACGCGTTTAGCTTTAATTGCTTTCCCCATGGTATAATTTAAATGTTTACTGTAATTTAGTTTCCTGTCTAGTATAACCCCCAAGTACTTATATTCGAAACAAAAGGCACTGGTTCATTGAAGATTTTGAATTGGTGCATAGTAATCTGATTTTTCTTCGGTGGAAAATGAGGGCAGCACATTTGCTTGGGTTTACTTTAATTTTCCAAAGGCATAGCCATTTTTCTAATCTTTCAATAAAATTTTGTAATCGAAAATAAACTGTGAAGGCGTGAGAATGCTGGGTGATTATTGCCGTGTCGTCAGCGTACATGGCCGTGTGGATGTCGGTGTCGCGTGGAAAATCATTGACATAAAGATTAAAAAGAAGTGGCGATAAAATTGACCCTTGGGGTAGTCCGCTTTTAATTTTCCGTGTTGTGGATATGGTGTCGTTGAGTCTAACTTGAAAAGATCTATTTTCCAAGAACGATTTAATGATAAGTGTAAGCGGGAGCGGGAAATTAAGTTTTTTGAGTTTGAAAATTAATCCGGTGTGCCATATCTTGTCAAACGCTTTCGCGATGTCAAGAAATAAGACGCCGGTTAATTTTCGTGTGGTGTAGCCGTGGTAGACGAGTTCGGTGACTCTGAGCAGTTGATGTGTTGCGCTTAAGTTTTTACGGAAACCAAACTGCTCCGGAATTAGGATGTTATTGTCGCAGAAATTATTAATTCTGTTAAGGATAGCGAATTCATAAATTTTGCTAAAGTTACTGAGAACCGAGATGGGTCTGTAGTTACTTGGCAGAGATGGATCTGTGTCAGTTTTGTGTATAGGTGTAATTATGGCTGTCTTCCATGCGTCTGGAAAGTATGAAAGATTAAGGGTGTCATTTAAAATTACTATGAGCCACCAGATAAATTTAATGGGAAGGTGCTTGATCATATTATTATTAATTTTATCGTGTCCTGTTGCTTTGTGTGGTCTAAGGTGTTAATGAAATCTATGATTTCTTGTGCTGTGATGTGGTAATTAAAATTAACATGTGGTGTGTTGAGATAATTGTTTGTTTCAGAGATAATTAAATTGTTTGTGAATTCGTGGCTCATGTTAGGATTTTGCTCAAATTGGAGCTTCTTCATTTTTATATTTTTTGTTTGGTTTTTCATTTTTATAATTTTTATTTTATTTTATAATTTTATATCTATCCTTTTGTTTTCCTAACAAAAAAAAAGGGGTAAAAAGCGAACGAAAAATAAAAACCTAACTTAATTACTAGTCGGAAAGTTATAATGAATTTAAAGCACAACGTAGCAATAAAAGGGGGAATAGAAAGGAACAGAGTTACCTCTGCGCCAGTTCTTTAGAATTAAATTTACATTTAGTTTTTAAGCCAAAAGTAATCGTCAGATACGCATTGAGATAATTCTCAATGAGCAAAGCTCACCCCATTACCTGAACTCGCTTGCATGTTCAGAGTAACAGCCATGGTGTTTCTTAACTTTAGGAAAACACTCATAGGAGACATCGTAGACTGCCCGTGGTCTTTTGGGAACTCTTACTTGGGGTGATAGGTTGGCGATCGACGGATTAACTCATTGCTAATCTGAGGACATTTTTCAAGAAAATTCTTTGAAATTTTGATTATATAATTAGGAATACAGGTTCTACGTCTAGATCACTGTGGATAATCTTACGACGAACAACCATGGTGCGTCGCTCAATCATAGCCAGAGTGTTTATTTGGAAAACCTGGAGTCTTGATGTTTGTCAATGAGGTAGAGACCAGATAGGACTACCATAAACCAAGATAGGTCTAA
>BPLR01013156.1:0-16130 GCA_021605095.1 Caerostris extrusa
AACTCACACTTCAGCATGTTTTGTTGTATTATCTTTTTTTTTTTTTTTTTTTCACTATAACATTTTGTTAGTATTACGTGATGAAAATCTTTCTCATTCGAAATGCAAGGAAACTCGTATCCACTGGGCACAGCTTTATTTCAATTCAGAATTAAAACCAAACTTCAAATTGAATTGAGATACCATCGTTGAAGAAATTACAGTTTTCACACTTTTTCCTGCAAAAATATAATTTTAAGAAAAGATAATATTTCAAGAAATCTTTAATTTTTAAAACAATGTGTGCAGTTATAGGTTGTATCAATTCAATTATCTATATCGAAGATAATATATAAGGATAATGCAAAGAACGATAGATCATTTTGTAAAACTTAAACAAATGAAACTTGCATATCTTAATGAATTATATTAGCTTGAAAAACGTTTTTAAGAATAATGTTTAAATATATTTCTAAGATTCAAATAATAAAATATAAAAAAGGAATAGAAATGAAAACAGAAAAGAATATACAATTCCTATAAAACACGCGGCCGGATATTCAATTGGCTTCCAGCATAGGATTGAGGTTAAAATCCTGGCGGTAACATGGATGTTTGTTAGTGGTTCGGAATTGACGTATACTCCCACAGGTCCCAGTCTAATTAGCATGAGTGCACAAAATGACTGTAGATTGACAAACCAAATCAAGATTATTTACAAATATTAACGCATTTATAAATTGTAAACATTTTGCTAATCAAAACCTTTTAGTCACACTTACATATTTTCAACGTAATATGTAGTCTTTATAATACATAAGAATCATATGAGATTCAAAAGAACCCACTTTTACGATATATAAGAATCTTAAATATTTTGTAACTTTTAAAATCAGTTTTTTTAATCTTTGCCACGTAATTTTCGAGTAAATTCTTCAAAACCCATCAGTTTCCACTAGAAACAAATATGAGATCCCCGCTGTAAAAGTAAAGTAATTCCAATATGTATTATTCCACGCTGGTCTCCGTGTAATCAAAACCAAACATCCCTTCCAGTCCCTAATGTTTAGATTTACTGGAAAGCAATACACATGGATGCGTTTCTTTCGAATAATGTTCGAAGAACATTTCCAAATCGATGTCTCCGCCATTTATTTTATTTGTTTTCTTCCCCTTCTTTTCCCGCAAAAGTAAGAGTTTGAGAAAAAAAAATCGAGAAATTTTTTCTCCGATGGCCTGAAATGAAGGATTTACTTTATTTTTTTACTCTAAAGAATCAGCCCGGGAATCGAGACGTCGGGTTTTATTTCAGAAGAAAAGTTTAAAAAGTTTCGTCTCGCTTCAAATTGAATTGATTGCGTGGGGAAAAATCTTCGTCGGTTTTTCATCCGTAGTTGTGTTTATCCTATTTTTCCCCATGAAACTGAAATGAATAGGATTGAAACGCCCGAGGCAATGTCGAAAGTTGAAACTACAGATGAGCTTAAAAACCATTCTTTTAACTGAGTGAGCCTCGCTTGGTTTATACAAGAATTTATAAGGCTTTTCATCTTAAATTTACTTCAGATAAACACAATCCTATAGTTGAAGACGAATCAAGTTTGATTCTACTTCATTTGAAAAGGTTTAGTTATTCATTTATTTACTTCTTTAAATTTTTTTTCATTATTACATTTGTTAGTATCACGTGATGAAAAGCGTTTTATTCGAAATGCAAGGAAACTCGTATCCACAGGGCAAAGCTTTTATTTCAATTCAGAATTTAAACCAAACTTCAAAACGAATTGAAATACTATCGTTGAAGAGATTACGATTTTTTCTGCAAAATGCACTTTCAGAAAAACAGTTTTATTTCAAAAAAATTCTTAATTTATTAAACATTCCATGCAGTTATTTGTTGCATCGATTGAAATTATTAATACAAAACTTAATAGATAGGAAAATACAATAGGTAATTTTATAAAATTTAAACAATTAAAAATTAAATATTTTATATAAATTATAAAAGCTGTCAAAAAAATAAATTTTACAAGAATTGTTAAATAATCTTCTTAAATTCAGAGGACAAAAATCAAATTAGAATGAACATATATAAAAACAAGAAATAAATATGCTTTCCTATAAAAAAAAGCATAACGAAATTTACAACTCCTACATGCATACCAGTTGGCTAGCGCTCTAACGTTTCTGAGACACAGGCTTCAGGTTAGAACCCATGAAATAAATGTTTGTTAGTGGTACAGTACAGAATCCACTTTCTACTGTACGTCCCGGTATAATTAGCCTAAGTGTGCACACAACAGAGTGTAAAGTGATAAACCAAACCAAATAAAAAGTTATGTACAAAGACTAACGCGCTTATAATTTGAAAACTTTTTGCACATCAAAAACTGATATTCCGTTCACTCTTAGTTCCATTTACATTTTCAACGTAGCATATATTTATATAATATATATAACATATGTAAGAATATTTAATATTTTTACACACTTTTAAAAAAACCTGTTTTTAATCTTGCTACGGAGATTTTCAAGTAAATTCTTAAATCTCAACAGTTTCAAATAGAAACAAATATCAGATCTCCGCTATAAAATAACAAAATTCAATATCTATTATTCCACGGTGTTTTCCATATAATCAAAACCAAACATCTCTGCCATTCCCAATGTTTAGATTTACCGGAAAACAATAAACATAGTAGATGTGGTTCTTCCGGAATAATGTGCGAGAAGGAACATTCCAAAATTCGATGTCTCCTGCATTTTATTTATTTCTTTGCACTCTATTCCCACCAGAAGTAAACAAGAGCTTGAGAAAAAAACCCCAAGAAATCTGCTTTCTCCGACGGCCTAAGAAATGAAGGATTCGTCTTTATTTTTTTACTCTAAAAGTATCAGCCCGCGAATTGAGACGTCGGGGTTTTATTTCAGCAGAAAAGTTTAAAGTTTCGTTTCGCTTCGGCGTGGGGAAAAATCTTCGTCTGTTTTTCATCCATAGTTTTTTTTTTTTTATCTCCCTTTTTTCCCATGAAACTGAAATGAATAGGATTGAAACGCTCGAGGCAATGTCGAAAGTTGAAACTACAGATGAGCTTAAAAACCATTAATTTTAACTGAGTGAGCCTCGCTTGGTTTATACAAGGGGAATTTATAAGGCTTTCATCTTAAATTTACTTCAGATAGCACAATCCTATAGTTGAAGACGAATCAAGTTTGATTCTACTTCATTTGAAAAGATTTATTTTATTTATTTTTTTTAAAGAGTTTTTTTTTTTTTTCATTATAACATTTGTTAGTATTACGTGATGAAAAGCGTTTTATTCGAAATGCAAGGAAACTTGTATCCACAGGGCAAAGCTTTATTTCGATTCAGAATTAAAACCAAACTTCAAAATGAATTGAAATACTATCGTTGAAGAGATTACGATTTTTTCTGACTTTTTTTCTTAAAAGTATATGTTTTGCAGAAAAAAAAAGAGTTTCGTTTTAAAAAAGAAATTCTTAATTTATAAAACATACCATACAATTATCTGTTGTATCGATTGCAATTAATAATACAATAGATAATAGATAATGATAATACAAACTACAACAGATAGTTTTAAATATTTAAACTAATGAAAATTGCATATTTTATAGAAATATTTATTTCTACTGCAGTTGGCAATGCAGAGACAAATTATCTTTATGCCATACGCAGATACAGAAAACCATAAAAATACAGTAAAATTACAATAGATCACACAAAGAAAAAAAAAAAAACATAGAAGAGTTATGCAAAAGGAAATTAAATAGAAAAAAAAAACTAGGACAGTTAAGTTAAAACATTAAAACAGGATCAAATCTTCAAACAATTTAGAAGTTCTCTAACTTCCTAATATCTAAAAAAAACACTGATCTGAGAGAGCGCTGAGCAAACAAGGAGATGCTCAGCGTTCATCGCCGCACCCATTGCAGCGGAAATTTATAGAAATATAACAGACCAAAAATTTTAAGCTGAAATATAACAGCTTTAAAATAAATTTCACAAAAACGTTTAAATAATTATATATGATTCAGATATTAAAGCTAACTTATAAGGAACACAAATAAAAACCAAATGAATACGCTTTCTCATAAAAATGCAAAATGAAGTTCTAAAAAATTGTACATGTAAGAGTTGTAGAAGACTTTTAAGCAAAATTCCAACGTCTTCTCTATTTTATTGAATTTTCATAACTTTTTTTCAAAGCTGCATTTAATCTTTACAGTTACAGCATGTCAAACCAGTTTATTGCAGTTTGGGCTAAAATCGATTCGTCTGTCAACTTTGGGAGATCAGAATTATCGCTCAGCTGATATCAGTATTTTGTCATGTATCAATGATTTAACGAACTTACAAAAAGCGACTGAAGATTCGATAGTTCAAGCTGCAATATAATTGAATTCAAGCTGCTCAGAAACACGAAGATTCAAGCCAAAGGTTTCAAATTTGGTCACAAGTTCCAGAAGCAAACATGAGTTTAGAGAAATAGAAATCCCATTACAAATTCTATAATTCTGAAATCCAACATTTTCTCCATTTATTTACTCAATGATTAGTTTGTTTTACAAATTTTGCGTATACAATATTCCTTTATGCATCTATACTGTAAGGTTTAATACTGCGCTCAATTTTCTTAGAGACTTTTTAGTCAATGTGTGAATTTTGGCATTGTCCTGCTTCAAAATAGCTCCTACCCGATTATCAAAGATGGTCTTTTCTCCTGCTGACAGTAAACTTCAACAGGTATTGTTTGATTGTCACCAAATAGCTCATAATGAACTACAATTCCTTTCATGTCTCGTCCTATACTCAAAATAATTCCTTTGATGCAGACCACTTAGGATAGTATTTTTATTTAATTCTAAACCACATATCTTGCGCTTGACGATATAAATGATTCATTGACTTATTATTGATTGAAATTGATTCTATGTTATCATGTCTTATTCTTCAAAAACAAGCAGAACTTTCGTTATAGTACTAGATTAAATTACCAATTTAAATGCATGATTAAAGGGGTAATCGGCAAGAAGATGAAATAGCAACAAATTATGCATTGGCCATGACTCACCTATTCTTCAAGGTAGTCCCTTTGGATAGTAATTTAATAATGGCTAAATCATTTTATTCTGCTCTTGACCGTACTATAAATGATTCCTCGATTCATCATCAACTGAAATTGATTCTGTGTTATCATGTTTTATACTTCAAAAACAAGCAGAACTTTCGTTACAAGCCGAGACCAAATTACCCATTTAACTGCATGATTAAGGGGGTAATCGGCAAGAAAATGAAATAGAGCTAACTTATGCACTCACCTATTCTTCAAGGTAGTCCCTTTGTTGAAGTCCGAATCAATGCTCATGGATAAAGCGCTAGGGCACCGTACTAGGGTGTGGATGGTGCATCAAGACTCACCTCTTCTCACCTGGAAAAAAACCGGGAATCACAAAAATTAATTATGTTACGTTTCAAAATTTTTATTAAAATTTTTTATGAAAAGAATTCATTCTTCTACACATGTATTAGGAGCTTCAGATTCAAGATAGCTTTAGATATCTCTTGACAATCTCGAATTTTTTCTTTAAATATTCAGTTAAGATATTAAAACGAAAATGTGTCGTTTGAAAAATTATGATATAGATGTATTTAACTTGAGTGGAATTAAAAATCAAACCATTATATTGTAAATTTAAAAGGATCAAAATTCACTCTATTTTTGTTTTCAACTAGGCATATCGTTAATTCTCAATTGTAGCTAGAGTAGAAGAATATATTTAATAATGACGCACGGTGATTCAATGATCATGAGGCAAACTTTAAAGGTATTGCAGCCTACTAAAACATACATTTTTTTTAGTGATGTAGGGTTGGAATTGACGCTTTGAGGCACGAACACAAAAGTGAGACATGAAAATTAAAACACTGATCATTTATAATATCCTTGCAAGTGCTTCGTCAATTCAATGTTTACAATAAATGCTCAAAATTGCGAACACTAACAGTAATACATGCTTGATAACGTCCAAGTTTGGTGTGGTTTGTCGCTCTACGAGCTGCAGTTTAAGGTGGATTCGAACCCCTCACAAACGCCCATGTCACTGCCAGGATTCGAACCTGAAGCCTGTGGTACCAATGGCCAGGAGGCTATCAATTGGCTATCAGGCTGCTATGACGTTGAAGGAGCCATTGACTAATAGTTCCAAAGATGCCAGATATTTCCCTCGCCCTTGCAGCAGCAAGGGCTGATCTAGTAAAGAGGAATTCAATTGTGTTAACTGGTGTCTCGTAAATGAAAACACAGAGTAAGAATAAAATAGAGTTGGGGGCCAGGGGTTACCAGCCAAACTCTTCACGTGACAAGTATCAGTTGGTGCATTGGTTCTGACTGTTTTCCAGAAATTCGCTTCTCAAGCATCCCTTCTGACCACACATTTCCATATAAAAAAAAATGTTATAATTTTGTCATTTCATTTGCTCATTTAAAATGTATGTTTAAATGAGCTGTACTACTCCTCTCAAAGCTTATCCTATGTTATGACCGTTGAATCACCCTGTATTACATAATAATCGTTAGAGAAGGACAATTAAAAAATACAACGATTTATACACCATACCAATAAATAAGTGAAAATAAAATAAATTAAGTAAGAGTGAACAATTATAACTAATATAAGTAAGTAAGATTTAACAATTATATTATATTAAGTTACAAGTCAGTTAAAAAAAATAAGTTAAAAATATATTTAGTTGCAAAGTTGATCAAAATTTAAAAGCGTGGCCCTTTTTATTTTGTTTTAGAATCGTATATAATGCAATGAATGTTTAATATATCCTTGTGGTTTACAATAAATTATACAAAAAAAAAACATATGTCTAAACTGCTATAAATTTTTAAATGGAATCGGAACAATGCAAAGGATAATAGGCCCAGTATATATATTATTCAGGGTTCATTGCCACGCTATTATATGCGTGCGATAAGTTAATATGCTTATTGTGGAGTATTCTGCATAGAATAAATTCCCACAATGATGTATTGTTGTTGACTTAACACATCGGTTTAATAATTTTTACTTGCATTATTTATGACTGTATATGTTTGACACAAACGTATGCCAAACATAGGAAAAACCTTGGTGTGACTCATGCAAGCAAATGACATAACTTTTTTTTTTTGCAGTTGCGTAGAATCATTTGACTTTTTGGCTGCAATCAAATAAACATTCTCACAATTATTTCTTTCATCTGCTATACTCACAGTTTTATTTTTATAAGGTGAATAAAGGCAGCAAAAGCAGTTTTGACGGTAATCTTTACATTTCTTATTTTTATATTGAATACATATATTTTTTAACATATATTATTTTAATTTTCCTAACAATTTTACATTAACATACTTTTATATTACTACTTTAATTTACACTAACATATATATATACATTACTTTAATTTACATTAACATTTTTATTTCAAATATTTTTCAATTTTTTTCATAACCCGCATAGAAACAGATTGAATTATATTTTATTTCGACTTTCACATGAAAAAATATTGGTATCATTAAATAATATGTCCATATCAACAGATTTTCATATTTCAGTGCTCTTGTCAAGTTATTACCAGTGTGTAGGAGATTTCATACTTTCTATGAAGAATTCCACAAAGAAAATTGCCACCATGTTAACATAATGTTGGTTAACATGCTATTGATTGACATGTGATTCATTGATACATTTCATTAATGATTTTTTTTACTTTCATTTTTAGGAATGTATATGTTAACAAAATAATACAAAGCATAAAAAGTCCAATCTTCCTTTTGTGTGTATTTGATGCTTCTGTTATAGTGAAATGGCTCATACTAAAGTCGAGCAATTTTATTTTGGAATTATACTATGTTATGAGGTTATATATATAGAAGATTAGGTACTTACGTATTAACGCTACCTTGGCTACAGATTTGGCGGTTTTTAAGTGTCGCCAATCTAACAGCTACAGATTTGGCGGATTTTTTTAAGTGTCGCCAATCTAATAGCTACAGATTTGCTGATTTTTGACGCCATTTTTTACTGCTACGAAAATGCGCATTTGGGATTTGCCAGAAACAGAACAAGATGCAATTTTATTTTTTCAGGAGCGAAATATTTTGCCAAAAAAACGAAAATGTCCCAATTCCCATGACATGAAACTTTATTTTGGTAAACGTAAGTTTTGGAAATGCAATTTCAGTCAGTGTGCTTATCATGTGGGACTTAGAAAAAGAACTGGTTTGAGGGAAGCAGAATTCATTTAAAACCGCCAAATCTGTAGCTGCGGTTGGCGTTCAAAAGATAACTGCGTGCGCGTGCGAACAACAAGATTGCTCTTTATTGGCGCAACTGTAGCTAAGGTAGCGTTAATACGCAAGTACCGAAAATTATAGAAGATTAAAACATTTATAATGTTAATCAAATAAAAAATACATTTGTTGATGATATGTTATTTTTAAAACGCTTCTGTTTCAATTCAAAATTAGTATCATATCAGGATATCCATATATCTACAAATAAATGAGTTTATTATGGGAACAGCATTCTGATGCTTCAATGCTGTTAGGGCGTTAGGATTGTAACGTGTCCTCCTATACTAGACCTATAACGACTTCAAGAAGAGGGACACTTTCAGGATCATGGGAACATTAAGTTTTATTTACAAGCACTTTATATATATATATATATACAAATATAGAACTTTGGAAAATTATAATACAAAGAAATACAAACTAAAAATATAAATTTTTATCAAAATGCACGTTAAATCACAAGTGCAGTTCACACCAAAATCGTTGATTTTCAGAGTTCTGCGTCAACGTCGTATCTAATTGTGTAATCTGCGGCAGACCTTCATTATCACACGGCATGATTCACGAAACCACAAGGAGCTCACTTTGAAAACAGGCTGAAACTCCGACTTATTTAATCACTTCAGAGGAAAAAAGAAAAACGACACTTCTGGTCGAGTCGTCGCAAAAACTCCTTCATTTCTTCTCCAAAAACATCCCTTTAAAGAGAATCTGTGAGGAAGGACGAGGGTCAGCTTCCTTCACTTCTCATTAGAGTAGACATTTCTCAACACATGATCTGTCGCCAATCACGATGGAATAACTCATGATGTAGTCCATATTCTATATGTAATTGTTTCGAGGTCGTACAGATAAATGCTAATTTCATGAGTGTCATTGTACTTAAAACAGAATATCCGCTATCAGATTTGAGTGGCAAGTTGTTCTTATTAGTACAAAATACTAATTGTATGTAATTGACTTGTTACTTGTTAAAGAATGTATATTCATCTCTCCTGGGAATGAAATGCTAAACTCTTCCCGCAAGAAAAATGCTACAGGACGAAATTGATAAGATGTAGACGATAACGTGAAGTTTCAGAAGAGATAGTGTGTAAAAGTGAAAATTAGAATGTAATGGATAAAACTTCATCCGGACAATTTTTTTGAAATGTTAAATTGACTCTCCTAAAAAGAGTTATACATTTTAATAAAATTCATTATTTTCTTAAAACAAAGAAATAATATACCAGAATATCGCTAAACCAGAAGATTACCAGAATATCGCTAAACGATCTCTAAAATTCTAAGAAATTTTTATTACCGACGTATTAAAAAAAACATTAATATTTCTATCTATTGTATATCTATTTTCCTCTGCAATATCTTTATCTATCGACATTACATTTCTATCTATTGTAATATTGTGTTTCATTGTATCAGAAATATATTAAAACTAACCTATATTTGATTTTATTCTCTCCAAATCAAAGTATCATTCGTATACACATCAACGAGTTTCAATGCAAAAAAAAAAAGGAAAGAATCAATCATTTTTGAAACCGAAAAAATTCCAAACCACATTTTTTCCTTCCATTAGTCTTGGACATACATATTTCAACCGTTACCAACATTTACGACAAAAACAGCTTTGCAAATGTTAATATAAGATGATATATGTTAACAGATGTCGAATTTTCGCTTGTTTCTTGTATTCAAAGACACTATCGTTCTTTATCTGCATTTAGTGGTTTTTTAAAATGAAATAAAGTAGTTTAATAAATTAAAGCATTGTTTCTAGACTCGCTTTTCGTTTGAAACTCAGATACTAATCGTTAATAATATATATATATATTTTTTTGCTAATGAAGTTTGGAAAGGAATTCAGTATATTTAATAGAAAATATTTCTTTAACAATAATTCATTAATTTTTAGGTTTAAAACTGTTAATATCTGTTCTCCGAACATTACATTAATCGATTAAATAAAGAAAACATTTAACAGGAATGGATATTTTAACAACTGTACTATATTTCGTTGAATGTATGGGATTAAAAATTATTACAAATAAATATTTATAAATAATATAATAAATAATAATCAATACTATGCAAATAATTTTCAAATAGCATTTTAAATAATATCCAATAATAAACAAATAATATTCAATAATATCCTATAATAAACAAATAATCATCAATAATATCCAATAATATACAAATAATCATCAATAATATCCAATATTATTCAAATAATATTTAAATATTATCCTATAATATATTCAAATAATATTTAAATAATATCCTATAATATGCAAATAGTATTTAAATGGAATTCAATAAAGTATTTTTAAAATGATAAGAATTTACAATACTGTATTGAAAACAATCATTGACATTGCTATCTTAATATGTTATTTTATTGTTTCAGAAACGTATTAAAACTAACCGATATTTGGTTTTGTTCTTTTCCAAAATAAATTCAAAGTATCATTCAAAATACATCAAGAGCTTTAATACAAAAAATTTTTTATAAAAATTCAATCATAAACAATTCCAAACCACATTTTTTTCCTTCCATTTGTCTTGGATCGATATATTTCAACCGTTGCCATCATTTACGACAAAAACAGCTTTGCAAATGCTAATATAAGATGAATATATGTTAACAGATGTCGAATTTTAGCATGTTTCCTGTACTGAGAGACATGTATGTAAAAATTATCGTTCTTTTCTACGTATTTAATGGTTCTTTTAAAAGAAATAAAGTACTTTAATAAATTAAAACATTGTTTCTAGACACGTGTTTTCGCTTGAAACTATGTTTTTGCTAATGAAGTTTGGTAGGAATTTGTGTATTTAATAGAAAATATTTCTTTAACAATAATTCATTAAATTTTCTTGTTTTAAAACTCTTAGTAGTTGTTCACTACATAAATCGATTAACAAAGAAAGAATTTAACTTGAAATGGACATTTTAAAAGCTGTATTATATATTTCGTGAAATGTATGGTATTAAAAAATTCTTACAAATAAATATTTGATAATAACAATAATATACAAATAAATATTGATAAAAAATATTATTCAGGTAATATTTAAATAATAATCAATAATATACAAATAATGTTCAAATAACATTTAATAATATATAAATAATATTCAAATAAATATTTATAAAAATATTATTTAGGTAATATTTAACTAAAAATTAATAATTTACAAATAATGTTCAAATAATGTTCAATAATATATAAATAATATTTAAATAATATTCAATAATATACAAATATTATTCAAATAATCTTCAATAATATACAAATATTATTTAAATAATCTTCAGTAATACCCAATATTATTCAAAAATAATATTTAAATAATATCAATAATATACAAATAGTATTTAAATAGAATTCAATAAAGCATTTTTAAAATTATAAGATTTTATAATACTGTATCAAAAACACTGGTATATTAATACTGTATTTCATTGTATCAAAAATATATTAAAACTAACCTATATTTGATTTTATTTTTCAAAATCATTTCAAAGTATCATTCGTATACACATCAACGAGTTTCAATGCAAAAAAGCAAAAAAGAATCAATCATTTTGAAACCGAAAAAATTCCAAACCACATTTTCCTTCCATTTGTCTTGGATCGAGATATTTCAACGGCTGCCAACATTTACGACAAAAACAGCTTTGCAAATGCTAATAAAAGATGATATATGTTAACAGATGCCGAATTTTCCGCCTGCTTCTTCTACTGAAAGACATTTATGTAAAAAAAATTACCGTTCTTTTTGGTGGATCTAATTGTTTTTAAAAGAAATAAAGTACTTTAATAAATTTACACATTGTTTCTAGACTCGTTTTTCGCACGAAACTCAGATACTAATCGTTCCTTCAGCGACAGTATTGAAGTTTTATTTTTACTTCAGAGTTCTTAAGTACCTTGAAATAGTATTATTTTCTCAGATTAGGGGATTTTATAAAGAGACTGATAATAGGTTTTATTATTATTATTTTTTTTTTGCTAATGATGTTTTGAAGGAATTTAGAGTATTTAATAGAAAATATTCCTCAAAAAATAATTCATTATAAACTTTTAGATTTTGAACAACAGTTGTTTTCTCAACTCTACATACTATAAAATCGATTAAATAAAATAAAATTTAACTGGAAATAGAAATTTTAACCATTTTTTTTTTTTTAAATTTTCGTCAAATCTATGGCCTTAAAAATTCTTACAAATAAATATTCATGAATAATATTCAAAAAAATATTTAAATAATAATCAAAAATATACAAATAATATTCAAATATTAATTAAATAATATTTATTAACATACAAATATTATTTAAATAATATTCAATAATTTCCAATAATATACAAATAATATTTAATTAATATTTGAATAATATCCAATAACATAAAAAATATTATTTAAATAATATTCATTAATATCCAATAATAATCAAATAATATCTAATAATATACAAATCATAATTAAATAATATTCAATAATATCCAAATAAATTCAAATAATATTTAAATAATATTAAATCAATAGAATTCATATTTAAATATTCAATAATATCAATAGAATTCAAATAATATTTAAATAATATTCAATAATATACATATAGTATTTTAGAATTCAATTTTTTAAATGATAAGAATTTATAAAACCGTATTGAAAACAATCACTGACATTGCTATCATAATTTTGTAATTCATTGTTTCAAAAATATATTAAAATCTAACCGATATTGGACTCTTTTTTTCAAAATCAAATCAAGTATCATTCCAAAAACACATCAAAGAGTTTCAATGCAAACAAAGAAAAGAATCAATCATTTTTCACCATTAAAATTCCATTTTTCCTTTCTTTTTGTCTTGGATATACATATTTCACCTGTTTCCATTTACGACAAAAACAACTTTGCAAATGCTAATATAACATGATATATGCTAACAGATGTCTTTCAGTACAAGAAATAAGCGAAAATTCGACATTTATGTAAAAACTATCATTCTTTTCTGTTCATTTAATGGTTCTTTAAAAAAGATATAAAAGTACTTTAATAAATTAAAAATATTGTTTCTAGACTCTTTTTTTCACTTGAAACTCAGATACTAATTGTTCCTTCAGGGACAACATTAAAAGTATTATTTTTCTCTTAAGAATTCTTAAGTACCCTTAAATTTTAATATTTTTTTTTTTTTCAGATTATGGGTTTTATAAAAAAGACTGATAATATGCGTTTTTTTTACTAATGAAGTTTAGAAGGGATTCAGTACATTTAATAGAAAATATATCTTTAAAAATCATTCAATAAATTTTCAGGTTTTCTAAAACACTCAGTAGATGTACACCCAACACACTATAAATCGATTAACAAAGTTAGAATTTAACTTGAAATGGAAATTTTAATAACTTCATTAATTTTCGTCAAATTTATGGCCTTAAAAAAATCTTACAAATAAGTATTCAAATAAATATTTAATAATAACGATAATATTATAATAAATATTTAAAAATAATATATTAAAAAAATATTAAAAAAATATTTAAATAATAATCAATAATATGCAAATAATATTCAAATATTAATTAAATAATATCCAATACTATACAAATAATATTTAAATAATATTCAATAATATCCAATATTCTTCAAATAATATTTAAATACTGGTCCTTAAAATATACAAATAGTATTTTTAATAAAATTCAATAAACTATTTTTAAAATGATAAGAATTTATAATACTGTATTGAAAACAAACATTGGCATTGCTATCTTAATAGAGAGTTTTTGCATACAGTGCGTTAGTTACCGTAGGACGTCCGTTAGCTTTTTTCAGGAAACTGAGCATGCTCGGTTTCCTATGAGCATGAAAAGCTAACGGACGAATCCTACGGTAACGTACGGTAAAAACTCTCTAATATTATATTTCATTGTTTCACAAATATGTTAAACCTAACCGATATTTGTATGTAATCTTTCAAATCAAATCAAAGTATCATTCCAAAACACATCAAAAGAGTTTAAATGTAAAAAAAAAAAAAAAAAAAAAAAAAAAAACAATCATTTTTTTTAATCCCAGTAAAATTCCAAACCACATTTTCCCTTCCATTTGTCTTGCATCGAGATATTTCAAACTGTTGCCACCATTTACGAAAAACAGCTTTGCAAATGCTAATATAAGATGATATATGTTAACAGATGTCGAGTTTTCGCATGTTTCCTGTACTGAGAGACATTTATGTAAAAACTATCGTTCTTTTTGGTGCATTTAATGGAATTTTTAAAAATAAAGTGCTTTAATAAATTAAAACATTGTTTCTAGACTCGTTTTTTCGCTTCAAACTCAGATGCTAATCGTTCCCTCAGGGACAGCATTAAAAATTTTACTTTTCTCTTAAAAGTTCTTAAGCAATTCGGAAATTTTTATATTTTCTCAGATTATGGTATTTTATAAAGACTGATGATATGTTTTTGCTAATGAAATTTGGAAGGAATTCAGCATATTTAATCGAAAATATTCATCAACAATAATTCATTAAATTTTCATGTTTTAACACTTTCAGTAGCTGTTCTCCCAACATTACATGAGTCGATTAAATAAAAGAAAAGAATTTAACTGGAATGAAAAATTTAACAGCTTTATTAATTTTCATCAAATCTATGCCTTAAAAAATTACTTACAAATAAATATTTGATAATAACGATAATATCTAAATAAATATTTATAAATAATGTTTAAAAAAATATTTAAAAAAATTTAATTAATAATTTAAAAAAATATTTAAATAATATTCAATAATATCCAATAATATTCAAATAATATTTTAAATAATAGTCAATAAAAAAGACAAATAATATTTAAATAATAATTAATAAAATACAAATAATATTTTTAAAAATAATAATTTAAAAAATCATACAAATAATATTTAAATAATATTCAATAATATTTATATTCAAATAATAATAAAAAAATATTTGCATTCAAATAAATATTTGATTCTGTCTGATAAAATGCATAATATATAACCACGATTACTAATTTAAAGAATTTTATTGCTGAAATTTTAATATTAAGGCATTTGTGCAATTTCATAATATTTCCATTTTTTTCAAAATGTAATTTTCATATATAAATTTAGAATTTTCCATTTTGGCGACCCTTCCTAATTTTAAAGTGGATTCTTATCAAATCAACTGAAACTTTCAAGGAAAATTAAAATGAAAAATAAATATTTTGAAAATTAATTTTAATTAAAATTAAAAATATTTTTTATCAATTGAAATAAAGCCCATTCATCCATCGGAAAAAAAGATTTATTTTTATATCAGATTATAATAAAATTTTTTAATACACAAAGTAAATATTTCATTCATTTTATATAATAAAGAATGGAATTTAAATAAAAAATTTTAATTAATATTATAATTGTTTATACATATGTATTATTAGAATTATTTATTATTAATTGCGATGATAATAAAACATAGTATATTCAAACATCTTGTATTGATATTGAGAATTCCTGGAGGGAGTTTACTGGATTTTCTACCATAACAAAAACAAATGAGCGGGAAGTAGTCCTTCCGGAAGTCAATGCCCTTTCCCACATTGCCAGTAATGATCGTAGTATGTTATAGCAGTATTATAACGCCCCCTTCCTATACTAGACCTATAACGGCTTGGAAGAAGATTGCCACTTTCAGGTTCACGAGAACAGTTTGATTTGATTTACAAGTACTAACATATATAAGGAACTCTGA
>BPLR01013157.1:0-61926 GCA_021605095.1 Caerostris extrusa
TTTTAAGATGAAATATTCTTGCAACTAACCAATCGTTATTGTTATAATTTGTCCTTGTCAAATATAACTTTAAAAAAATTATTTTTTTAAAGCTATCTAAATTAGAAAAATTCAAATGCTAATAAATAATACTATATTTTGATATGGAATTATAAATAATTATTTTAAAATGCAAAACTAGAAAACAATTTTATATACAAATTTCTGTATTTAAAAAGAAACAAATAAAACCATATTTATTTCATAATTATTAATTCAATATTTTTTCATTATTTAAAATAAACAAAAAACATGGAATTACAATTTAAAAATATAAATTTTAAAGACATAGATTCTTTAATTATGATAAATGACTTCCTGAAGCTTCTTGAGTAATTAGAATGAAGGACTTTTTACTTTCTTTGAACTTTTTCTAAAATACTAATCAATATTGAATATGATATTTTTGCAGTATTTCTTATTAAAAGTCAAAAATTGCTGCTTTAACATACAGATATGAAAACTTGAAGCTATTTGCATAAATAGGTCTTAACACAAAACTTTCGTAATTCTTCAGTTCTATACTGGCTTCCTTTCTAATTAAAAGTTTGCAATATTCAGCCATAGTGTTGACTAAAACGAGGTGGCTCATAAGCAGCATTTCTCATTTGGCGAAGGAAGAACTTTTCGGAGGTGGTGTAAGCCAACTGCTGTCTGTTGGCTTAAGCGAGCTTTAGACAGACGTCCTTCTGATCGATGAATAGATTAGGAAAAAAAGACTTTTCGCTGGATCTTGGTAGATTTCTATTGGTTCCTGAAAGTAGCCAATTATTGTTGTGAAATTCGGTGTTTAGCACACAGCCAGAGTTGAAGTCGTTAAGATAATAACTAATATATAAGTCTAATAATATTGTCATTATGATTTGAATTTATTTTAATTACATTTCTATTCTTCAAAATGATTAACATTTAGAAGTTTATGAATGCTAGTAATTAATTCATAGAAATATTTTTCATAAAAATTATTCTTTTAAATTAAAGATTTTATACATTATTTTATTTTTATTTATTTATTTATTTTTTTTTTTGCAAAATATTGAGATATTAATTGTGCTTTTCATGTTAAAAATCACCTAAAGATATAGTTTCCTTAAGAAAAATACTGAACGTAGTCAAAATGCATGCAAAACAACTAGCATTTACCTATATTTTTGTTTGCTATAAAAAAGAACCAAAATATTCACTGCAATTTATGACTTTGACGTTATTTCAGGAGAGACGTTATCCATCAGCATAAAATGAACAATGGTGTGTTGAAGACAGTCATGTCAATTTCTTCTCAAGATGTTTGCATCTATACAACAACAAATCATTGTAGAATCACATAAAATGTTAGAAATAATTACAACATAATAATAAATGAACCTAGATTCACGACTAAGAAGAAAATGGCGCATTATTTAAAACGTCTGGCTATACTGCTTTCCTTACAAATTAATGATAATATTTTCTGGGATTTTTTTTTATTTGGAGAGAGAGAAGAATAGTATGCTCATTTTTTTTTTAAAAATTTTGATTAGTTCGTTACTTTTTGCACATCATATTTTCTTGATCTTTAAAAATATAAAAGATTCAGATTCGTTCATTGAAAAATTACAAAAGAAGTTAAATGTCAAAAAATTTAAAAAACTCAAAACTTATATATGTACTTCAGGAAATTTTTATTTTTGTATAAAAAAAGCCTTTTATTTTTTCTACCATCTTTTGAAAAATTAAGAATTTTTGATAATATACTTTACTATTACTGGTTTTAATCCAAAGTATAAAACATTTTAAATGAAATCTATGTGTAAAAATCTATGCAACATAATGTTTATATTGCCTTCATTAATTTTTTTAAATGTTTAATTTTTAATTGTAATACTTTGATGTTAAATAAATGTTTAATTTTTTTTATATTGTCAATACATTTTTTAAAATCTACACTATCTGAAAGTTATTTGGCTCATTCTAATCATATGTGAACATAAACTAAAAAGAGACATAAATCAAGGTGTTTTTACTTTTTTTAATATGTAACTTAAATATTTGATTCTTTACATATTATAAAAGTTTCCTAAAAGCAGATTTCTAAGCAATACATCCTTGCGTGCCAATAACTGAAAGTACCTGAAGAATAATGACGTCCAATAAGGAAACTGATAGCTGTTACAGTTCCTGAAAATTAGCATCTAATAGAAGCACTAAAATTCCATCCAGTAGCAATTGCATCTACCACTCTTCTAATTGGGCCTAATAGGCATTATAGCTTTCAAAATTTAAGTGGTAGTATATATTTGGAAATCTAAACATATTCTCAAATGTTTTTGCCAATTTTTGAATATCTTTTGGTCGTACTGCAATCAAATGGAAGCTTTGGACAGTGAAATCAGAAGTGGACTTTCTGCAAGTCATTAAATATATTTGCCCTGATCTTTCTATTATATCCCATAGTACTTTTTCTAATAATGATCGTGGTTCTCTAAGTTACGTTTTTGCATGCGTAAAAATATTATTCAAAATAATTATTTATCTTAAAAGCTAACATTTATTATTTGCATAAATGACAAATTAATAAACGACATCAATATATATAGTAAAAGAAACGCTGAAATAATTTGGTTTGAATTTTAAACGATGTTTTCAAAAAATATAAAAATACTATTGGAATGCTATTCAAAATTTTAAATAGAAAATGTAATGAATAATTCATAAGTTAGAATTTCTTCGATAATTGCTAAAGAAACTATTTCAACTTACATTTCTGGTAATATATAATTTAAATATTTAATGATCTAGTTTTTACTTAAATTTTGTATGTCATGTATGAAGGAATGAATGTTTGAGTGTTGAATTATTGTCTTTTCAATATCCACTTGGTTTTGGCGGTTCAAGTGAAATGCAAGGTTGTTTGCCTCATGGAAGGACAACGCCCAACCATACATTCAGCTAATGTCTTAATCTTGAGGAAGTACCGATGAGCAGCATGACGGCCGAGACCTTTCTTCGCGCCCACCAGAAGTTTCTGCTCTTCGTCAAAAATTCGCGGCGACAGCTCTTAAACCGAACTTGCACGGAGCTAATAAATTATTCATGCTTGGCCATGGGCAGGCTTTTGCAAATCCATTCGCCACAGTTAATGTTGCGCTGAATTATATGCATGTTAGGTTTTTCCCCATTTTGTTTGAAAGAGTGTATGAATTATTCTGAGCACTGTGTGGGATGTGCTCTGGTTGAATAGCTGTCTATTCTACGGTATTTTATTGTGTGTTACAGAAACATAAAATTTTCAACCATGTCTAAATTATTTTAGTATTTAACTTAAAGAGCATATTTTAAGTTTAATAATTTTTTAAGTTTGCATATAATTGTGTAATAGAACTAAGTTTATCCTATATATAGTAGATAAATACATATAAAAACATTGAGTAAAGAAGACATTGAATAATTTCAGTTCTTTTTTGGGACGTAATCTTATTTAGTAAAGGTTTCGAGTTTTAAACAGTTCTGATTCAGTAGCAAATACAACAAATGGGGAAACAACTTTGAAGCAGTTAAGAGTTTTGTATCTCACAATAAAATTTCTGTAAGAAGTTTTATTCCTTGAAATGGGATTTAGAAAATCGAATAAAAAAAGGATAATAAGTCTTCTAATGTTTTACAAATGTAATGAAATTTTATGCATACTCATATTTAAGTCATTATTCATTAAATGGGAAATATTCATAATATTTTATAAGAAAATAAAGTTAAGTGGTTGATGAGATTAAAATGGAACCCCTACAATTAAATTTAAATTAAGAGTTTATTCAGATTTTAGTTCGTAAAGATATGCTTTTATTGAAAATTATTTATTAATGATTATTTTTTAATATTTGATCAGTTTTTGTGTTTAAATTTATTTTGAATAGTTAAACAAAACCCCTATGAAAAGGAATCCTATATAGATTGAGAACAAACTAATTTCTAATTTTAAGTTCGCTTTTAAATAACCCTTACAAGCTAAATTATTATTAAAAGTATTTATTAATAATTAATAATAATAATAATAATTAATAATACTTATATTATAACATTTTTATTATTCTTTGTGTTTTAATTCAATTTAAATAGTTAAATACAACTCTATGAAAAGAATCCCATATAGATTAAGAAGAAAATGATTTATAATTTTAAAATTGCATTTAAATCATTGTTATGTAAACTATAATTAATTAAATATGGCAGTATAATAAACAATAAAATATATAATATTAAAATTATGCATAAATACTTCATATTTATAAATATGCATATATAATAATACTTCATATATAATAAATAAAAAAAAGTAACGTATTTTAGTGGAATTATCTCTTCCTATCATTAATTCTTATTTTATTCAGATCAATACAGTAAAACAAATTTTAGTAGCTATTTTAATATACTACGAGTATATTCTGTATTTTTGCATGGAATTAAACTTAAAGGTTATGTATACTTTCTACAGGGAACAGACATTACGTATTGGAATCTCATGTTTTATATAAAAAAATTACTTATCAAACAACTTTTACGGTTAAAAAAAAAATCTACTACTTAGGAAAACAAGCTAAAAATAAGTAGAAAATATCTGAATATTTTTGTGACAATAAAATATCGTCATTCAAATTTATTGATATACGAACATGGAAAAGTACGTATTCACAAGTGGCTTTGAAGCTCCAAACTACCAGAAGAATGTAAATAATTTAAATATATACGGCCATCCCAGTTCGTACCAGACCACAAAAAAAATTGTTTGGGGATCACACGTGAAAGAAAAAAATCCGTATACCTACATTGTATAGTGTCTTCTTGTTGTTTAATGCATATGAATCGGTTACGTAGACCTCTGAACTTCAGTCGTCAGAAAAAAAAAAAACAGTTGACAGATTCTTACCACAACCTGCTTGAATAAAAGATAGTTCGAGATTTTTGTCACCTTATCATCCAGAATAAGAATTGTTTGTCATGAATAAAACATCCAGAAGGGGTGAAACATCCCACCCAAAGGAAGACTTGGAGAAGTAAGAGGTCTCTGTTCCTTCTCAACCACAAAGAGTTAATGAGGATTTCCTGTATCTGTATTTCCTGTCTCAACCACTGCAGTCATGTGTAATCACTGTGAAAAGTCTCCTGAATGCTCTGATCGGTTAAAAACATACACTAGCAACATTGTTATACTTTTGCTTGATTATCCATGAAAAAAAATATAAAAATTGGCTATTGTAGGTTTTTAATGGGTGAGAGAATTTAAGATACATAAAAAAATTATTCGAAGGTTTTTATTATTACGTATTCATTCTATATATATATATATATATATATAATATATATATATATATATATTATTTATATTATATTTATATATATATATATATATATAATATAATATATATAATATATATAATATATATATATATATTTTCTTTTATATTATATATATGTATATATATATATATAAATATATATAATAAGACAATATATATATATAATAATAAGACAAAACATTTAAAAGTATAATTTGCGATGTAAAATCGAATATATTTTCAAGTTTTTTTTTTTTACATATATTTTTCGAAAGACCATAAAAATTTATACAAATGCAATTGTACTTACTCAAAATTATGATGACCAAATATGGTTTCTGTATAGCAAGTCCTCTATGGTGTACTCTGGATGCTATTGAATCTATACCGAATTTCTATTGGCGAATGATCTTATTTCAAAAATCACGCATTCGTTTGAAATCGTTGGGAAGAGTTGACTTCTTGTCAGCATGATAGATAAAACGAAACAAAATATTCTGATTCTTTCTGGAATACCTTAAATTTGGGTAAATTTCGTTTGGTTTGTTGCTCTACGGTCATTTTGGTAATTAAACCTGGACCTACAGTTTAACATCAATGCCAGGATAAAATTTTAGTATAAGAATAGTGACAAAATTTCGAAATTTAATTTCCTTTTTTCCTGACAACGTTATTCCAACGAAAATCAAAAATTTCGTCATTGTTTCATAGAATAAAAGACCCGTTTTCTTCATTAATTTTCGAAATCAAAATCAGCAAAATGATGATTGCCTTAGAATGAAAACTACATATAACTGCCTTAGAATTCTTCAACTTGAGTAATCAACAGTAAAAAAAAAAAATACATATTGGTATCGATTGATATGATTTCTCGTGTTCTAATATTTTAAAATATTTTTTAAAGTCTTTCAGATAAAAAAATGAATAATAAATTTAAGAATTATACCGGGTAATGAATTTTAATCAGAAAACCAAAAAAATAACGTAGTTTTGTCAGACCACTGACATCGTATTCAAACCAATAGAAAAACTGCGAAAAATATACTAAATTTATATATTTATTTATTATTTTAAAAAGTTGTATTAAACAAATATCATAAACACTCGTTACTTTAATGGACTTCACATAAAAAAATTCTCAAAAGCCACATAAAAAAATATTGTTAAAAGATACATTCTAGCAAATACAATTTGAAATTAAAAAAAAAAACAATTATCTAAGATTGATCATACATTCATTAAATGTATTTATTTTATGACTGATTAATTTTTTTTATGAAACGTTAGTGTTGATCATGATTTAATTCTACAAGTGAATATTAAACTTTCTAAAATAATTATCTTTTTTCATGAGGCAGTGTATGAGATAAAATTGCAAATGACTACGTAAATGTAATTTAAAGAAAGCAATGTTTTATTTTAATAGCAAAATATGTTTACAAACGCTAATTTATTTTTCAAAAAATGTTGCCAGATGGTAAACAAAAAAATTCTTTTCCATTAAGAATCGGTAATGAAAAACAAAGCAGTGTTTTTTAATGTGTATAATTAATTGATTCTAAAAAGATTTTAAAAAAATAATTTCTACATATTTTCTTAAAAAAATGTGTCGCATTTTTAAAATGGCACACGATTAACAGATGATTCGAATAGTTTTTTTTTTATTAATGAATAATTATTTTATTTATATAACATTAAAATGGTTTACATAATAGGGAGTGTCATATGTTCTACAAATGACGGTTAATAACTTTTAGTAAATGAAAAATGAACAAAAAACAACATGGAAGATTTTTTTTTTTTTTTTGATGAACACAATTTCTAATTTTGAACTTCAAAATTATTTATGAATAGTCTGGGTTTGATACATGATTCTACATTTTTTAAAATATAAAAATATAAAAAGGGATTTTAATATTATAACAATAGGTTGTTCTGAAAAAAAATTAGGGACTTTTTACAATCGTGGGAAACACTGAATATGCCGAAATGAACCGAACACATTTGTAACTATGAGTCCAAAATGAACACTTAAAACGAAAAAGCCCTTCCATTAACCTTCGGGAAATAGGGATAAGCATGCAAATTCATAGTTGCCATTCTTGAAGAATTTTTACAATTTGCAGAGGGTAATTGCGAGTGCAATTTTCTAGGCTGGCAGTGTTAAATATTTTTTAACAAGGAATACGATGAAAGAGAGTATTGGTAAGAAACCTAGCCTATTTATCGATGATATACATTTAGATATAATAGAAATTTTTATCTCAGCTGGACTACCAAATTATATTCATTCTAATGTAGTACGAGTACTGTATTTTTAAATAAATGTTTTTGTAATTATTTTAAAAGAAGATATTTAATATCTAAATTCCACATAAAAGGATTTTTACCTTTCAAGTAATTAATTTAATTTAAAATATTTCAAAATGATAAATCAGATCTTTAATCACATTTTTTTTTTTTTTGTTATTTAAATCGTATTTTGAATTCCTCCATTAAAATATTAATACAACTTTTTACGGTTTTTATTTATATAAACAATAAACCATTCGGACAATTTTTATTTCCCAAGCTGTTTGAAAGCCCCCAAATCAATGGAAATTTATTTAATTAATGCTCGTCCCTTTTTTAATTTTTAAAACCTCTTGTTTCCATTCACGTATTACTTAGTTCAGACAATTTATTTTAAAAAATCTCTCAAATGAATGAATCTGTTCTCGTGAACTGCGACGCTCAAGTCTTTGAAAGTGACAAGTGGCATAAAAAATCCATTTGTATAAATAAATGAATGAGAAATAATACAATTTTTTATAAATTTTTTCAGTGAATGGTGAATGTGATAAACTTGTTTTAAACAAACACTTCATTAGAAGCGGCGTGTAGAACGCAATCTGTCTCGCATTCAATGAATAATGAGTTATTTAAATATGCGTTGGAGAAGTGTTTTTATCAATTGCTGTTCTGAAAGTGAAGGTCCTCTAAAGATGATTTAAAACGATCCCGGGGCAGGATGAATTTTTAATCATTTCATGAAGTGTCGGTTATTGAATGAGTGTCTCTTCAATATTCAAGAACAATAATATTCATTTATTATGAATAAAAATGATTTAAAAGCAATTTATTTAGATTTGTCCCAATTTTTCATCTCAAGTTTATTCGATAACCCCTTATTGGATCTGTTTTTATTTTTATTTTTTCAAATGCAGTTTATAATTAACGATTATTTTACCAAGATCTAAAATATGCATTGCTAGTATTATATACAATATGCTTTTTTAGTCTCATTTATTTTTATTGTATAAATTCAAGAATAAACAATAAACGCAATAGAATAAGAAATCCCTATTAAGTGTCCAAACTATCGAGATCCTTTTACAATACATCGCTGTTATTGTCAATAAAGAAAATGGCTTCACTTTTACTCATTTTGATTAACTTAAAGTATTCAAAAATAAATAACGTACCATAATAACGTAACATAAAGTAACTTATAATAACGTAAAAAATCATTGTTGGAATTATTATCAATATGATTTTTTTTTCTTATTTATTTTTTATTGTATAAATTTAAGAATAAACATAAAGCACATTAGAAAAACAATGGTTATCCTTTGATTGAGAATCTGAACTATAGATACCACTATAGAATGCAACGCTGCTATTATCATTAAAAATATTAACTTCACGTCTACTCATTTTTATTAACATATTCATAATAAGCAAGCAAGCAATCATAATTTTATTAACATATTCATAAATAAGTAACGTAAAGTAAGTAATAACGTAACATTGAGGTGTTTAATCGCACCTTTTTGTTATTTAAATCGTATTTTCAATTCACAAATTGAAATATCATTACAACTTTTTACGGTTTTTTTATAAATACGAAACCATTGGGGCAAATTTTATTTTCCAAGCTGTCTGAAAGAACCCAAAATCAATGGCATTTTATTTAATTAATGCTTGTCCTTTTTTAACTTTTAAAACTCTTGTTTAAATTCCTTATTACTTAGTTCAGATAATTCATTTTAAAAATATCCCTCAAATGAATGAATCTGTCCTCGTGAACTGCGACACACAAGTCTTTTGAAAGTGACAAGTGGCATAAAAAATTCATTTGTATAAATAAATTAATGAGAAATAATACAATTTTTTATAAAGTTTTTCGAGTAAATGGTGAATGTGATAAACTTGTTTAAACAAACACTTCATTAGAAGCGGCGTGTAGAACGCAATCTGTCTCGCATTCAATGAATAATGAGTTATTTAAATATGCGTTGGAGAAGTGTTTTTATGAATTGCCGTTCTGAAAGTGAAGGTCCTCTAAAGATAATTTAAAACGATCACTCGGGGCAGTAGGAATATTTAATTATTTCATGGAGTGTGTCGCTTATTGAATGATGGTCTCTCTTAAATATTGAAGAACAATAATATTCATTTATTATTAAGGAAAATGATTTAAAAGCAATTTATTTAGATTTGCCCAATTTTCTTCCCTAGTTTATTCTTTAACCCCTTGTAGGATCAGTTTTTATTTATTATTTTTCTTCAAATGCAGTTTTAATTATTTCAATTATTTTATCAAGATCAAAAGTATGCATGGCCGGAATTATAATCAATATACCTTTTCCTTGTCTTATATATATATATATATATAAATATTTGAATAATTTTGTATAATACTGTGGGATTGGAAATGACACGTTGAAGTACGGAAAATGAGACATGAAAGAAAAGTATTGTTATTTATTTACAGCATCATTGCAAAATGCTTCCTTAAATTAATATTTGCTATACATGCTCAAAATTTCCACCAACAACAGTTATACATGTTTGATAACGTTGATGGAATGATTGGCGAAAGGATTGCAGAAAATGCAGATAGTTGGCTGAAGCGAAGAATGCAATTTAAAGATGATAGGCATTTCGCGCATGTTTGCAGCCACAATGATAGCCAAGCAATGAGGTTCTCAATTGAGGAAAGATGAGTTTCATAAATAAAAATGAAATTAGAAACTTAGAGAAAGAATGAAATATAATGTGCATCGGAGTTTGCCATCCAGAGGGCTTAAAAATCATCACATGATGGATATCATTTGGCAGGTTGTTGCGTGGAATTCGTTTGAAAGAATGTGTGTTTTTCAACGCGCATTTTCGATCATACATTATAACAAAAAAAATGTATTATTTAGTAATCTGCACCATCCCTCAAAGCTTGTATATTGACCATTGAATCATCCTGCATTATGTTCGTTTATACAATAGCTATTCAGCTATTTCTTGCAAACTTACGACGTGGAATTTTATTTTCTCAAATGCATTCTTTGATATATATGGATACCTAATGAGGACAACATCATGTTCATGCGATAATAAGAAACACTATATTCACTATTAATAATATTTACAATTAATTTACATATTTACAGTAATAGCGAGAAAAATAAAGAGGAATGAATATTTTTGTTTTAAATTACAACTACTTAAATACATTAGTAAGGAAACATAGTTAGATTTCCATTCCTTCTGAAGGAAGAAATTAAAAACATGTAAATAATATTGTAACACATTGCTCACTATCAGGAAAATTAAAAAGCTGTAACAGTCAATAGGAAATTTTAATAAAACATTATATGCTTACAACTTACTACTGTACACTTCAAAAGTTTTATTATTATTTTTATTTCGAAAGAAGAAATAAAAATTTAACCAGTCTTTTTTTTCCCTTTTATTATCTGCTCGAAAGCAACTGGAATCATAAACCATTCTGATTTCTAAAAATAATAATGCATTCACAGTAAAAAAAATTGGGCCATCTTTTTCAAAATTGCCAACAAGGTGTCAGACATATTTTATATAGGTTCTTCCTTTTCAAAAGCTTCATTTTTCAAAGCAATCTATACCGATTCTTCAGTTCGAATTCGTCTTGTTCACGCTATCCTTACAATTGTAACTTGAAACATTTCTTCCTGTTCTTTGTTCTATTTCTTTAACCCTCAGAAAAAGATATAAGAAAAAGAACTTATAATAATTTTACAGACAGAAGAGATATATTCTTTGATGCATGAATACATCCAGATAGTTCGTAGCATTCTGTAAAGTTCTCGTCCATCAATGAACACATTATGATGAAAGGAAGAATTATACAGTCTTTCTTTGAAAATCAGGAACATATATTATTATATTATATATTGTAACTACTATATAAAATAATTGTTTCACATTTCAAGCATGTTATTTCTCTACGTAAATAATGTTGTATTTAGCTCGAACAATAAATATTTGCCTTATAATTTGGTGAAGCCTTTTTTTTATAACTTAAAACTTTGAATTAAATAAATTCAGTGTCTCACACATTCTCCATTAGTTCAAACATAATTTTATTTCTGGGTGCCATATGTTAATACTAATTTTTCATTTATTTACATTTACGTTGCCCGACTCTTGGTTCAGTGGCAACTTGCGTTGCTGGTGAACGTTAGAGCTGTAGGAGCCTGATGACCGAGTGACTAGTGCTCTGGCGCCACCGGTTTCAAGTTAGAGTCCCGGTGGTGTCCTGGATGCGGTGTCCAGGATAAGTCCCGATTTATTTAGCCCTTCCCTGCACAAAATGACGTAGAGAGACAAATCAAACCAATCTTTACTTAATGAAAAGCATCAATATTATAATTACCTAAGAATTCTTCATCACAAGCAATTAACAATGGTGCCTGATGGTCGAGTAGATAGAGCTCTGGCTCTCGACACTACAGGTTTCAGGTTCGAGTCTCGGTGATACCCTGGATGTTTGTTGTGATTCGGAATCAATTTAAGCCCTAGGTCCCCGTCTAATAGAACGTGGAGCGTTGTAGGGGTAGTGTTACTCGTGTCAATAGCATATCTTCAAGCTACACGCCTCCTGAGTAGTGCTAAATGAGTAAAAGCGTTCGTCGGTGCAACCCACTTTGGGCTGATCACAGGTACATGGTCAATATGATCCGGTCCTCAATGCAACCTTTTAAAAATTCTAATATTATAAAATAGAGTGTTTGATGAAAAAAAAAGAAATTAGAAAAAAAGTATGAATTAAAATTTACTAAATTGAAATAAAAAAGGGACAAAGGTTAGATCATAAACTGACAATAAATTATTTATTTTTAAAACTTTATTTCCACGAATGAAGAAAAAATATTTTGATAAACATATTAATAAGAGTTGTTTTAGATCTTCTATTCCTTACTAAAAATATCAAAATCTTAAATTTTTTTAAATTTGTTATTTTGCATTATTGTTATTTGTCATAGGTATTTTTTTTCTAAATTGCAAAAAAATATTGGTTGAACGAAATAAATAAATAATTATAAATTAGTTACCAAAAGTAATAATTTCATTATTTTTCAATTTAAAATAAAGTAATAATTTTATTATTTAAAGAAATCCGAAAAAATATTTTCAAAATGGTTTAGATATTAGCTAATTATAAACATAATCAATATTACTAAATATAACAATAATTAAAATTAGGTAATAAAAAACCAGTTTATTATTAGTTTTATTAGCTTAAATGAATATGAGCAGTAATAAACTCATTATTAGAAGATTGCTAGCAAAATAGCTTTTCAAAATGCGTTATATTACTTAATAATAAATATAAACATTAATACTAAATATAACAATAATTAAAATTAGGTCATAAAAATGTTTATTATTAGTTTTATTAGATTAAATTAAAAGAAATAATTATATTATTAAAAGGGTGTGAACGAAATATCTTTTCAAAATGAGTTATATTAGCTAATTATAAATATGACCAATAATAATAAATGTAACAATAATTAAAATTAGGTAATACAAAAAATCAGTCTATTATTATTTCATTAGCTTAAATTAAAGTAATAATTTCATTATTTAAAGTTGGCGAACAAAATATCTTTTCAAAAGGGGTTAAATTAGCTAATAATGGATATAACCAATAATATTTAATATACACTAATTAAAAATTAGGTAATAAAAAATAATAAAATTATTACTTTTTATTAGCTTAAATGCCAAAAGTCATATTATTAGAAGATTGAAAAAAATATCTTTTCAAAATGAGTTATATTATCTTATTATAAATATAACCAATAATAATAAATGTAACAAAAATTAAAAGTTAGGTAATTAAAAATTATGAAATTATTACTTTTAGTAACCAAAGAAATAATTTTATTATTGCAAGATGGCGAACAAAATATTTTTTTTCAAAATGTGTTATATTAGGTCCTTATTATAAATATAACCGATAATAATAATAAATATTGCAATAATTATAAATTAGTTACCAAAATTAATAATTTCATTATTTTTTAAAATTAAAATAATGATTTTATTATTGAAAGATAACAAACAAAAATGTCATTTCAAAATGCGTTATATTAGCTAATTATAAAAATAATCAATAATACTAAATATAACAATAATTAAAAATTATCAGTTCGTAGGAAACAAATTAAACGCGACATTTTGAAATTGGCAGCAAATTGTATTTCCTTCTTTCCTTTATTACTTTCAGAAATCTAAACTCCGCCAAAGGCAATTGTAGTAATCGACAGCTTAGGTTCTGAGCCATTTGGTTATGAGAAAGATTAAAATCAAAGAAAATGGAAAAACTGAATTATATTCTGTTAAGAAAATATGATATCCACTTAAACTTTCGCCTTGTCTTGGTTAAAATAACTATTTAAATAGCTTTGGACATTTTCTTAAGAGTAATATTAAAACCTTCTCTGAAATCAAATTTACTTTGCAATAACTTCTGTAATTCAATTTAAGAATAAATGCGTTTTTTGTATTATGGGGAAAATTGTATTTATGTATAAGGAAAGCATTTTTAATAATTTTCTTAGCATCATTTAAAAAACCATATAAAATTATTTAAATAAAAATTCTATTTTTTCTTTATTTTAAAAATTTAGCCCGATTCGTCGCTCAGTAGAAACATGCGCCGGTAGTGAGCATTGGGGCTGAGGTTCAATCCATTGACGGCTCTTTTGTAGATACTGCTTCAAAAAGAGGAGACTCGATGGCGCTTGGGATGTTAAGCATCTTGCCTGGTCAGCTAAAGCATGTTCAGCATCTTGTCTGGTTATATTAGATAATATATATAACCAATCATACTAAATATAACAATAATTATGAATTAGTTACCAAAAGTAATAATTTCATTATTTTTTAACTTAAAGTAATAATTTTATTATTGAAAAATGGCGAACAAAAAATATTTTTTTCAAAATCGTTTATAATAGTTAATAATAAATATCAATAATAATAATAAATATACCTATAATAATAAATTAGTTAATAAAAACTAATGAAATTATTACTTTTAGTATCTTAAATTAAAGCAATAATTCCGTTATTGAAAGTTTTCAAAAAAATATTTTTTCAAAATAGTTTAGATATTAGCTAATATTAAATCTAAATAATAATGAAAAAAAATTTAACAATAATTAAAAATTATGTATTAAAACATGATAATATTATTACTTTTATTAATGTTACCTTTTCGTTTATATTTTTTAATAAGAAAGAATTGTTTACTTCTTTGCTTACGTCATTGCTTGATATTTAAATTTGTTTTACTGATTCAAAAAGAAAGACAAAATAAACTTTAATAACTTTCATTAGCTTAAGTGTCGAAGAAAAAAATATATATACTCATAGCCTGGAGCTGGGTTTTTTAGCAGTTCATAGGAAACAAAAAATTAAACGCGACATTTTGAAATTGGCAGCAAATTGTATTTCCCTTCTTTCCTTCATTACTTTCAGAAATCTAAACTCGCCCAGAAGCAATTGTAGTAATCGATAGCTTAGCTTCTAAGCCCTTTGGTCATGTGAAAGATTAAAATCAAAGAAAGTGGGAAAAAACTGAATTATATTCTGTAAAGAAAATATAATATCCACTTAAACTTTCCTTATCTTGGTTAAAATAACTATCTAAATAGTCTTAGACATTTCCTTCAAACTAATAATAAAACTTTCTCTGAAATCAAATTTACTTTGCAATAACTTCAGTAATTCAATTTATAAATAAATGCATTTTTTTTTTTGGTTTTATTTTCAAATATTTATTTATGTATAAGTTATTGAAGCATTTTTTGGTGTCATTTCTAAAACCATTTAAAATTATTTAAATATAAATTCTTTTTATTTTCTTTATTTAGAAAATTGGGCCCGACTCGTGGCTCAGTAGCAACGTGCGCCGCTGGTGAGCATTAGGGTTAAGGTTCAATTCGTTGGCGGCTGGGATGTTTAGTATCTTGCCTCGTTAGTCGGACTATCTGGTGGAAATTTTTCCGGGTTTCTCCTATACGGTGCGCAGCAGCCTGATAGCCAATTGGTTAGCGGTCTAGCCATTGGTAATACAGTCTTCAGATTCGAATCGTGGCGGTGGCAGGGATATTTGTGCATAGTTCGGAATCCACGTTAATCTGTAGGTCCCGGTTTTTCTAAGCCTAAAGTATGCACAACATGACCGTAGAGCAACAAACCAAATCAAACCCATTCATGTTAGTTAATCCTAAAAGTCATCCGGAAGGCACTGCTTGGTTCAGTGGTATTGTGGGGCGCTGGTGAGCATTAGGGCGGAGGTTCTAACCATTGACGGCTTTGTTGCAGTCTTTATTTAACAAAACGAGGAGATCGACGGCGTTTGTGATGTTCAGGATCTTGCCTCGTTATCAGGACTGCCTTTTTGGAGTTTTCCGGGGTTTTACTCATAGATACGCAAATGCATGGCAGTTCTCTCTATAAGTAGTTCTCCTAGGGTAGTCCTCCCGAAGGCATTGCCATCCTTCTTCAGCGTCACGGAGCTATGTCAGACTTCTACCTAAAGAGTGTTCCATCCCGAGAGAAGCTGCCCTTTTCCACCATCCATGAGTAGATTACTCATGGAATATCCATCACTCACTACAAGAAATTGAGGATTAGACACAACTATAGAGTTATTTTTAGATCTTCTTTTTCTTATTAAAAATATGAAATCTGAAATTTTTTTAATTTGTTATTTTGCATTTATAAATAATGTCTTTAATTAAAAGATTGTGAACGAAATATTCTTTCCAAAATGGATTATATTATCTTAACAATAAATATTACAATATAATCATTAATACTAAATATAACAGATTTTAAAATTTAGGTAAGAAAAATGATATTTTTATTTTACTTATTTGTTTCGTGTTGATATTTTTTTAATAAGAAGTGTTTACATCTTTGCTTACGTCATTGCTTGATATTTAAATTATTTTTATTAAGTAAAAAAAAAAACTTTAATAGCTTTCATTCTTAGCTTAAGTCTCGAAAGAAAAAAATAATAAACTCACAGCCTAGAGCTGGGGTTTTAGCAATTAACAGGAAACAAAATTAAACGCGACAATTTGAAATTGGCAGCAAATTGTATTTACCCCCTTTCCTTCATTACTTTTGAAATCTAAACTTGCCCAGAAGCAGTATTAGTAATCAATATCGTAAGTTCTGGACCCCTTTGGTTATGTTGAAGATTAAAAAATCAAAGAAAGTGGAAAACTAAACTATATTCTGTAAAGAAAATATAATATCAACTTAAACTTTCGCCTTATCTTGGTTAAAATAACTATCTGAATAGCTTTGGACATTTCCTTAAAACTAATATTAAAACTTTCTCTGAAATCAAACTTATTTTGCAATAACTTGTGTAATTAATTCAATTTAGGAATAAATGCATTTTTTGTACTATTTTTCAAATGTTGTTATGTATAAGTTATTAAAGCCTTTTTCCGATAATTTCCATAGTGTAATTTAAAAACTATTTAAATTTTTTTGAATATTTCTATTTTAAAAAATTGGCTAAGTAACAACGTGCGCCACTCGTGTTCAATCGCGCTGGCGACTTCGGCTGATTCCTCAGCCCTGATTCAAAAAGCGAGAGTTCCCGATAGCGTTTGTGATGTCCAGAATCTTGCTTCTTTAGTCGGACTACCTGGTGGGAGTTTTCCGGGTTGTCCCAAACGGAAGCGCAACGGCCTGATGGCCATTTGGCAAGCGTGCGGCCGTTGGTACCACAGGTTTTCAAATTCGAATCCTGGCGTGGCATGGATGTTTGAGAGTGGTTCGGAATCCACGTTAAACTATAAGTCCGGTCTAATTGGCCCAAACTGTGCACAAATTGACGGTAAAGAGCCAAACAAACGTAGAGCCGACAAACCAAATCTTCATTAACGATACTATATTATAAATACAATTGAATTATAACTGGCTAGCGCTCTGGCCTTTGATACCACAGGCTTCATGTTAAAATCCTGGCGGTGGAATGATATTGTTAGCGGTTCCGGAATCCACGTTAAACTGTAAGTCGGTCTAATTAACCTAAAAAGATGACCGTAAGAGCGACAAAAACAAAAACCCATACCACGGTATGCAAATGCAAGGTAGTTTATCCTAAAAAGTCCACCGGAAGGCACTGCGTGGTTCAGTGGTAACGTGAGCCTTAGGGTGGATGTTTAAACCGTTGACGGCTTGTTGTAGACTTCATTTCAAAAAACGAGGAAATTCGATGGCGATGGCTGATGTTTAGCATCTTTGCGTCGTTAGTCAAACTGCCTGCTTGGGATTTTTCCGAAATTTTACTCATACAATACGCAAAGCGTGGCAGTTTTCTAAAAGTAGTTCTCCCGGGGTAATCCTCCGGAGGCTTTGCCCTCCTCCTTCCAGTGACACGGAGCCAAGTCACACTTCCACCTGTCTTCACATCAGAAGCTGTTGCCCCCTCCCCTTTCCCTCCTTCCATGATAACACTACCCGGTTCATACGGTTTTTAGGTCTAGATATTTGCTGTCGACCAAGTGGGATAAGAAAAAAAAAAAATTTTCTAAAATTTATATAATTATTTTTAAATTTTAAATATACTTGGACGTAAGAATGTTTTTAGTAATTTCTACATTAATAAAATTTCAACGTTTATTAATTTCTATTTCTTCATTAGTAATTCTTACATGAATAAAATTTCTACTTACATTAATTTATATTTCTTTATTAGTAATTTCTACAATAATAAAATTTCTGCCCTCTATTAATTTTTATTTTTTCTTTAATAATTTTCACATGAATAAATTTCTACTTATATTAATTTCATTTCTTCTTGGTTAATTTCTACTTATTTCTTTCCTTGTTTGTTCTATTTCTATTAAATTCTATTTCTTTAGTAATTCTCTATTTCTATTCAAATTCTATTTCTTTAGTAATTTCTACTTATTCAATTCTATTTCTTCTTTAGTACTTCTACTTCTATTCAATTCTATTTCTTCTTTAATAATTTCTACATAAATAGACATTATTTTAAAGTTAACATTTGAAAAATGGATGAATAAATAAATAATTCACAATTCCATTTCGCCAGTCAGGAATTTCTTTGTACAGATAATAGAACAATAAACAAAAGCAAGTTGCAAATTTTCAAACATAAAAGTTTAAATCAAGTAGAAAATGGCTAAAAGTAAACGAAAAGTAATGTAAAAAGTAATCGTAAAATAAACATTAAAAAGTAAACGTAACGCGAAAAGTAAACTTGCCACTATTTATTATTGTAATGTATAAATTTTAAATTCGTGAATTCAACTTCTCTCTCTCGTACTGTTTTTGCATTTTTATTATATACATACATTGTATTTAATAATAAGCGAATATGCGGGGTTTTTTTTTTTTTTTTTTTTTTTTTTTTTTTTTTTTGTTACCTTATTTGAAAAAAAGGAATATTTTAAAGCTGTTCCACGCAACCAGTTAGTAAAACTATTTTAATAAAAAAGCATTTCAAAACTTGTGTATATAAGTTTAGAAAAACAAAAATAGGTAGAATTCAAACTGACGAAATTTTCTTAAAACCTTAGGGGTGGAAAATTTTCTATAAGTTTTTAATGTTTTAACTCTGTTTGTTTGGGATTATTATGTCTTCTTAATACTTCAGTTTTTAATATATGGCAACGTTCTCAAAAAATATTTTGATTAGCGTTATAATAGAATTAAATAATATGGTGTTTTAGTATTAGATAATCCAAATGGGTTAATAATGGCACTCAAATTTTACAAATAAGTGAACAAAAATATCTTTTTAATTTTTATTGTATTATTTTTTACTTAAAATTTAAAAATTGCTGACAGTGTGTTTCAATTTTAAAAAATCACAATTCTTTTTATAATAATAACGTAGTTGATTAAAATTCATAGCAATTTACTCACTTATAACAAAATATATATAATATTTACGCACTTTAAAACAAAAATGGAAACATAAAAATAATTATAAATGAATCAAGATGTAAACATCTGTCATTATTTAACATTATTTTTTATTTTTAATTTTAAGTAAATAATTCATCAATTGGTAGAATCAGTAAGAAAGTTCATATATCATAAAATCTTTTTACGCAAACTTTTATTAATCATTTTTTATCATTGCTTTAAACATAAAAAGAAAATTTTAAAAATCATTAATATTTGCAAATAATCCATATGAACACAATACATTTTTTTAGTAGTTTAATTACCTACATTTTATTACATAATTTCATTTAGAGTGTTGTTACTTACCTAGTAAATAAACTAATACAACATTATACAATATTTAGTTTATTTCAAGTAAATTATATTTTTAATTTTTCGATGTTAAGTTCTAGATAAATTTTTCAATATTTTGCCTCCAATTTAACTTTGTTAATAATATATAATGTATAACAATGAATAATACAGGGTGGTCATTGTTAAGTTTTCCCTATTTTGTGAATCATGCATCTGAAACCGGTCAGCAAAAAGTGATGATAAAATTGGTATAAGACTATGTAGCTTTAAAGGAGTTTTCAAAAATTAAAATTAGTTCTAAAAGATCCACTGAAGGACGCTTGCAGCATAATACATAAAATTCAACAAATAAAATGATCAGCATGGCATGGAGATGAGAATTTCAATATTTAAGAACAAGATTGATAAGTAGGAACGCATTCAAAGATGAACAAGAACTGATGACAAATGTGAAAGTGTGATGCTAAACCAGAGGTGGCCAACCCAAATGCTCTTGCAGGTCACTTTGAAATGCATCATTATTCCAAGTGAGCTGCATATAAAATTATATATCCCCGTATTAGATTTAGAACCTCTATAGAGATTCTTTGGTGGGAAAAATTGAGACAGAATGAGTTATTTTTGTGTTTACTATTATTCTTACATGCAAACATCGATAATACAATAATAATGATACTAAACGCACACTGTAAATAAATATATAACACTAAAAAAGAAATCATTAAAAACTCTTTATTTTACTACTGCAATATGGGGCCTGAATGGCCGAGTGGCTAGCGCTCTATCGCTCGGTACCATAGGTTTCGGGTTCGAGTCTCGGCGGTGCCAGGGTTGTTTGTAGTGGTTCGGAATCCACTTTTAAAAAAGTAGAACGTTGTCTAGGTCGTTGTCGTAGAACGTTGCGGGGCATTGTTACTCCGCGTCCGTGGCTTATCTTCAAATTGCACGCGCCCCTGGGTAATGCAAAGTGAGTACGTCTGCGCAGCACTTGCCTTAAGGCATCCAACACCAGATGTCTGTGTTTGCCAGCTGCATTAGAAAGAAAAAAAAAACTACTGCGATATTTGTTTTTCCACTCTTTGCATTTAGCTTTTGCAATTTGATCTCAATTTGGGTGTTTGCACATCATAATGGGTGTTGCAGGTTAGCGTCCGTTAGGTTTGAGCTTATTTTGTGTTTAGTCAATTTCATTTTCGAAAAAAAAAAAAAACAAAAAAAAACGACTCGAAGGTGTAAAGTTGAACCAAAAGCGCTAACAACTTTAACTAAAAGTCTAGTTTGCTCTGCTATCAACAAACAACTGTGCGCATTTAGAGATGGTCACTGCTTCACTGAGGTCACTTACCATAAACATGGAATCTGTTATATTAGACGTTCAAGATGCCGCGCATCGTGAGTTCGCAGAATTTAAATTAATTATCCTGCGGACTCATAATTGTAAACTCATCAATAAAACGGGCAATATCTGTCATATAGTGGCAAGAATATTATTTAAAATTTTTTATCATAATTTTGGCAGTTAATTTTGAATACACGGAGGCATACACAATGTATTCGTTTAATACACTGGTTTTTCACTCCTTTTGGTCACTATAAAATAAATATATTTTGTAAAAGTGTGAAAATCTCGGGCTCGGCGGTCGCGGGTTGGCTACCCTGTGATAAGCAGTCCTCGTTATAAAACCAGAAGACATTAACATTCGTGTTTTCCAACTTTTGAAAATCTCTAAATTCTTTGGAGTGAATTGCACTTATGATCAAATATAACAATATATATATATATATATATATATATATATATATATATATATATATATATATATATGCTTGTGAACTAAAAATTAAAGTGCCCCCTGAACCTGAAAATGGCCCTCTTCTTGAAGCCGTCATAGGTCTAATGACAGTAACAAATTACAGTATTCTCTCGAGACGTTACAGTAACAAAGAACATAAGTAATGATATTTTATTAATTACTTATGAATGCACCTTTGGTTGGGGATTATCTCTTATAATTCAAAATTGTTTATTATAAAAGTATAATAACGTTATGTGCTTTTATTTCTATTTCGAAATCTCGATACATTTTTATTTATATACCAGTCCTACTATGTAAATCATATGTTAACTGATTAAATTTTAGTTACATGAATTACTACTCAATTCTTAAGAAACATATACAATGTATTATATTACATGTAATATGAATTTTGAATCATTAAATCAGAAAATTGAGTCTTATAATTTGAAAATATGTTAGTTAAAAGAAAGGAAAAACATTTTTCTATTAAAATAGCTAATATAAAATTTAAATATAAATGAGTTTCCCATTTACTTCCATTTGTATTTCATTATAAAAAAAAATTAATTTTTGATATTCAACAGTTAATATGTTCTTATTGAAATAAAATAAGGATACGAATAAAGTTTTGTCAAAGAAAGAAATCGGCAGAATAATAATTATTTTCAAATCTTAAAAAAAACATATCTCAAATCTTGTAGGAATATTTTAATTAAACGATGAAATGGATATCATTTCTTTTAAAAAAATGATTTCCTTTCGTTTCGTAATGAAACAGGAATCGGAATAACAATGTTATTCTCATTTATTCTTTCAAAACACGGAAAAAAAAAACAAAGAATTTCTCCTATTTGGGTAAATCACATTTGTTTTTTTTTCTGATATTAGTTTTCTCTCAAAATACAGAATGTCTTTTGATCAGCCAGAAATAATCAGCTTGTCTCATCTGCGTTCGAAGTTCTTTAATTAACTGTATTTAAAAAAGAAACAAAGTTATTTTTAAAATACATTCTGTAATATTTCGAATAATTTTTTTTTTTAACATATGATTATGTTGACTTAATTTTTTTGCATCGAATACATTTTATTAAAAGTTTTGGATTAAGGTCCCATGTTTTATTTAAATTATTCATTTCAAAAGTTTCATATTAATATAGACATTGTATATTTTTTTTTTTTTATATTCAGAATGATTATCATTTTTTAAAGCTATTTTTTCATGATAATTATGTGGAATTAAATTCGAATCAATTGAATATCATTTTTTTGTCTTTGAACGAAAGACTCTTAGAAATATGTTTGGCTCTATGAATGAAAAAGGATTGAGGAGGCAATAGCATATTTTGTATTAGATAGGTTGTTTAAGGAAGTAGTCCTTAATGAAATAGGATAGATAAGACGATAGGAAGATTCAACAAGATCTAGTTTGAATCGATTTTAGTTTGGGTATTTGCACATAGTAATGTGTGTTGCAGGTTAGCGTCCGTTATGTTTGAGCGTGTTTTTGTGTTGGGTCAATTTCATTTCCAAAAAAAAAAAAAAAAAACGATTCGCAATTGTAAGTTGAACTAAAAGTTCTAAAATCTTCAACGAAGGGTCTGGTTTGCTGTTATGTTAGACATTCCAAGATGCGCTCACATCATGAGTTTGCAGAATATAATTTAATTTTTCTGCGAACTCATAACTGTAAACTCATAAATAAATCAGGCAATATCTGTCGTATATTCGCAAGGATATTTTAAAATCAAAATTAATTTTTCTAGGCATTTCGACAGTTCATTTTTGAATATATGGATGCACACATAATGTATTTCTTTTTAATTCATTGGTTTGTGAATGGTAATGGCCATTCTAAAATAAATACATTTTGTAAAAGTGGGGTAAGTCTCACGGGCCGGAAAATGTTCAAGGTGGAGTGAGTTGGCCATCCCTGTGCTAAACAGTTCTCAATATGAATCCCAAGGACAAGTATTCAATTAGCATTTTAGTGTTTCTGGCTCTGAACTCTAGAGTGAATTGCATTTGTGATCAAATTTATTTTTAATTTTTCATATCTATATATATCTAATTTTTCATATATATATACATTAGTGGTTGTAAATAAAAATTAAAGTGTCACCATGAACCTGAAAGTGGCCCTCTTCTTGCATCCGTTATAGGTCAAATATAGACTGAGATGTTACAGTAACAAAAAGAATATAAGTAATGATTTTTTATAAATGACTTATAAATGCACTTTGTTGTGAAATGTCCTATTATAATTCAAATTATTTTTAAAAATGTGGTGATATTATATATGTTTATTTCTATTTTGAAATCATGATACATCTTTATTTATATACCAGTCCTACTAAGAAAATCATATGTTAGCTGTTTAAATTTTATTTACACTAATTTATTCAATTCTTAAAACACACATACAATGTATTATATTATATGTAGCATGGATTTTTATGAATTTTCCCTGATTAAAATCAGATAATTAACCGTTATAATTTGAAAATATGCATGATAAAAAAGAAGAAAAAAATATTTTCTATTAAAAATGCTGATATAATAATTTAAAATTGAAATATAAAAGAATTTCTAATTTTACTATTTGTATTTCATACTAAAAATTAAAAAAAAAAAATTTATTCAATTCTTAAAACACGCATACAATGTATTACATGTAGCATGGATTTTTATGAATTTTCCATGATTAAAATCAGATAATTAACCTTTATAATTTGAAAATATGCATGATAAAAAAAAAGAAGAAAAAATTATTATTAAAAAGAAACTAATATAATAATTTAAAATTGAAATATAAAAGAATTTCTCATTTACTTCCATTTGTATTCATACCAAAAAAAACATTAAATTTCGGAGAAACATTAGTTTTTACGATATTCAATAGTTAATAAGTTCCTATTGAAATAAAATAAAGAAACAAATAAAAGTTTTATCAAAGAAAGAAATCGGGAGAATAATAATTATTTTCAAATCTTCAAAAACATATCTTAAATCTTGTAGGAATATTTTAATTAAACGATGAGAAATGGATATCATTTCTTTCTTTTAAAAAAAAAAAAATGATTTCCTTTCGTTTCATAATGAAACAGGAATCGAAATAACAATGTTATTCTCATTTATTCTTTTAAGAACACGAAAAAAAACAAAGAATTTCCTATTTGGGTAAATCACATTTTTTTTTTTTTTCTGATATTAGTTTTCTCTCAAAATAAAATGTCTTTTTGATCAGCCAAAAATAATCAGCTTGTCGCATCTGAGTTGAAGTTCTTTAATTAACCGTATTTAAAAAAGAAACAAAGTTATTTTAAAAATACATTCTGTAATATTTCGAAAAAGTTTTTTTTAACATATGTTGATTTGGCATTAGTTTTTTGTATCGAATGCATTTCCTTGAAAGTTTTGGATTAAATATCTATGTTTCATTTAAATTATTCATTTCAAAAGTTCCGTATTAATATTGTATTGACATTGCATTTGTTTTAATTTTATATTCAGAATAATTATCATTTTTAAAGTTTTTTAATGGGTCTCCATGATAATTTTGTAGATTTAAATTAGAATCAACTGAATATCAGTTTTTATCTTTGAGAGAAATGCTCTTAGAATATCTTTGGCGCTGTGAATGTGAATGGATTGTGGAGGTAACGACATAATTTGGAATTATATAGGGTTGATTAAGGTGGCAGATGTAATTAAATTTATCAAGATAGGACGTATGAGTTTCGCATCTGCCGATTGGACTCCTCATCTTTGACATTTAGGATATTAAACTATATACCTTTTGGAACTATAACCATAACTGCGGAGGCAGATTTTAAAGTTTAAGAGTTACTAACTGGAAAATGTCGCAAAGTAGAGATTGGAATGGAAGAAGGTTCTCGGGAAGGTCTTAACCCGCCATGGGACCACAGTCAATAGAAGAAGAAGAATATCAGCTTTTTTAAGAAAATTTACAGAATTAGTCAAAATTATAGAAGATCATGATTAAGTGTAACTTGTTGCAAGAGTTTTTATATCAAAAATAATGCTAATTCAACAAGTCATTTATGGAAGAAATGGATAGAAGGATAGTCGAATGTTAATAAAGAGAGTGAAGATGGATAGAAAGATAGTCCAAATGTTAATGAAGATGGATAGAAGGATAGTCCAAATGTTAATGAAGATGTTAATGAAAATGGGGATGGATAGAAGGATAGTCCAAATGTTAATGAAGAATGTTAATGGACAATGGGGATGGATAGAAGGATAGTCCAAATGTTAATGAAGACAATGGAGATGGTAGAAGGATAGTCCAAATGTTAATGAAGACAACGGAGATGGATAGAAGGATAGTCCAAATGTTAATGAAGACAATGGGGGTGGGAAGGATAGTCATAATGTTGATAGACAATGGAGATGGATAGAAGGATAGTCCAAATGTTAATGAAGACAATGGGGATGGATAGAAGGATAGTCCAAATGTTAATGAAGACAATGGAGATGGATAGAATGGGATATAGTCCAAATGTTAATGAAGACAATAGCCAAATGGATAGGTTGAGATGGAGAGAAGGATAGTCCAAATGTTAATGAAGGAGTCATAATGTTAATGAAGACAATGGGGATGGATAGAAGGATAGTCATAATGTTAATGAAGACAATGGGGATGGATAGAAGGATGGTCCAAATGTTAATGAAGACAATGGGGTGGATAGAAGGATAGTCATAATGTTGATGAAGGCAATGGAGATGGATAGAAGGATAGTCCAAATGTTAATAAAGACAATGGGGGGGTTAATGAAGACAATGGATAGAAGGATAGTCCAAATGTTAATGAAGACAATGGGGATGGATAGAAGGATAGTCCGAATTTTAATGACAATGGGGATGGATACAATCGTGTATCCCATCGATTTGTAATACAGTAAATTCTTCAGAAAGCCATTCGAAACATGGTATGGCAGCACTTAATCGAATCATTTGTTACTCTAATTTGTTGTTAAGCAATTTGCTGCTCAAATTCCTTACTAAGCAGACGAAAATAGTATCAAAGGTCACTGATCAAAAAATCGGTTCATTCCTCAATTATAGTGGCCCTCTCTAGAATTTTATACAACTCTCCCGCATGATGCAGATCAGATGGACGAATCTATTTCCTCGGATCTAACTTCAGAGTCATATTTAACTCCCGAAAATTGTAACACTAGAGGTGAGGTCTCACAGACTGCTTTGAAAAATGGAAAGAAATTTTTACCTGATGGAAGTGTCGAATATGATAAGAAAGTGTTATGTTCAAGACCACAAAACAGAAAGTTAGATAGATAAAAACTTTATTCAGTCGGACTAAGCATGAATAGGGGTAATAGGAGGAACATATTGAGTGGTCTGTAAGACTGCACGTCCCCTGTTATGTGTTGATGGAAATAGAAGTCTGTGGTTGGCGATAACACTCACGCCAACAAAAAGAATCATGGTGAACTGACACTTTTTCACATCACTCAATTTTTTTCTAAAATATTTTTTATGCTGCTGTTAGTGAGTGCTTATCCTTATCACATAAAAATCAAATATTTTATGAAGAGAAGTTCAAGAGTTTACTAATACGCATATAAGTGCCGTGAGAAAATTCTAATCCTCATAAAGGTGCCATGTGTTGGATAAATTTTGAACCCCAGCCTTAACGAATTATCCCAAGTATACTAACATATACTCCTTCTTGTAAAAAATGCAACACTATATGTAGGAATGACGTTATTGAACTTGAACTGATATTTTCAACAAATGCAAATCAAAATTACCACGCATGCATGGACTGAGCAGCGCCCCTGAATTGATGTTGATAAATAAAGGGCTGTAGCGTTACGTTGAAAATAGTCTATGGTTATCTGCTATTGGTAAACTTTAAGTGAGAACTCTTAATTATATCTCTGCTACGAAAGAGGGCAACATTTCAATTACTTACGTTGTTTGAAAGGAAAATCCCCAGCCTTCTTGAAGGAGGATTTTCCTATCGTGCAAAAACACTCATGTACAACGTAGCAGCAGCACTGTGATGGAGTTTAGAAGCAGTGGACTGATGAGTAGTGGGCAAGACGTAAATCCCGAAGTGAACGCCGACAACACGATAATAAACTTCTGGTTAATATAGCTCTAATAGGCAGTGCAGCTCCGTTTAGGCAGTTGGCAGCACGTTCACTGGATATATCGTCTATTGAACATGTATGAGATTTCGTTGGTCAGAGTATCACTCGTGATCCTCCTCCTACAGCTTTAGATGAATTTTTGTATGCATATAAACATTATGGAATGTTCTTCCCCAGGCAGACGTTTAAAATCTGTTTGACTCCATGCCACGGCGTGTATCAGAACTTATTGCAGAGCTTGGTGGCTAACCAAATATTGATTTCTGTCACTTAATATTGTTTATTGGCTTTAAATATTTAATCATTTATTTATAGTGTATTAAATTTAATTTCACTCTAATGATGCCTTTGTGGTATTGCATTTTTGCAAACATGGATATATTTTTTGTACAAATATAATAATATCTATTTTTATGCTATGTATATTATACTAATATCTATATTTGTTTCTTTTCGTAAAACCGCTAGGCAACTTGTGATAAAATTATTTTTCAATTCTGGAATAAAAGTGTATTTTGGGCTACATAGTATTATTCTCTAACATCAATACTGTCGTGATATATGTTGTTTTACAGACATTTGATTCAATATCCAAAGATTGGCAAATAACCTGTGAGCTGTTTATTATTTTTTAGCATTTTCATTTTCTTTTCGTTCTTTCAACTTAGTTTCCGTTGCTTATTTTCCGTTGTCGTTGAGTGAAAAAGGAAGCCATTTATGAGTTTCCGTTGTCGTTGAGTAAAAAGGAAGCCATTTATGATGATAATGGTAGAGATATATCGTTTGGTGATCCTTGGAAAACTTGGCATTGAATCAAAGGTTTATGGTTCTGATTTTTATTTATTTCCAATGACAAGGTAATACAAAAAAGGGGAAAATACCGAATAAAAAAAGAAAATGTACACAAAAGAGTTCACCCAAGTTGAAAGAAGTCATTGCCTTTAGAGTTCTCTAGCTTGCCATAGAGGATAGTTTGGTGGGTCGAAAATCCCAATGCGATGTTGATGTTCAGCCAGATAGATGTAAACATATGTAATAGGAATGATTAAATTTATATTTTAATTTCTTAAAAAAATAAAAGCGGATAAAAATATATTTATCATAATTCTAGTAATACATATTTTTTATTTTGGTAAAAATTTGATTTTGAAGCAGTATTCTGTTTTAAACAAATATCCTAATCCTGAAAGAGATATTAAAATGCATTTGAATAATAATCAATTTTTATTATTTTATTTAAGAAATTTTTAATATGAATTTTTGAATAAAATTTCCCAAAGCATAAAATGATTTATCCTAATCATTGGATTTTTACTTGGTCTTTTAATTAAGATTTGTTTTAAGATTAATAATTAAGATTTTTCTTCTATTAAGATATTGCTTCAAGCATTATTGTCAACAATATTTTTTTTTCAATATTAAGATTAATCCAAAGACTATATCATTTTCTCAACAGCTAAATTACTTTTGATCGAGGATGAGTATGATAAAGAAATCCAGATGAAGTTTTTGGAGTAATTAGTAATTGTTTTATGAACAAAATTCTTTATCTATAAACTGAAAAAAAATATGTATCGATACATATACAAATTAATAAATACTTATTTCAATTTAATAACCAAACTTAGATGAGAGTACTTTTATCTGAGTACTTAGATAAGAGTTTAGCAAATACTTTTTTGTTACATTTTTCTTTGTTAATCAATGTTATTTATTCTTTTAATTAAGTTAACAAAAACTGAACTTGTCTTTTAATTATAAAAGAATAAAAATCAATAACACATTGGTAAAAGAAATTTGGAATGCAATAAATAGACTTTGATTTTATTTCAGGAATTTTTAAGTTCTCTTAAAATTTGAAAATTATTTTATTTAAATACCTATAAATTTGTTGAAATGTCATAGATAGTTTTTTACATAAATTCGCATTTAAAAATATTTTGACCTAATTAACCACATACCAATTAGTAAAAGTGAAACAAAATTATTTTTATAATTATGCACGTTATACTAATGAAATATAGTTTTATTAAAAATATTTGCATATTAACTATAATTGCTGTCTTAGTTTTTAAATATTTCTTGTAATATATTATAATAATTCTGTAATTCGTAAATATTTCCAAATAGGTTATTAGCAAAGTAAACAAATCTAAAACAATTTCATTTAAGTAAAAAAATAATCCTAAAAGGAATAGAATAAGATTTTATGTACCTACAAAAAAAAAAAGAAAATTGACTTTAGGAATGCTCTAAATATTTAACAAACAAAAAATTTTTTTTTTGCACCTTCTGTCTCACTTTATAAGCAAATGCGTAAACAAGTCGTTAATGTTGTAAGAAATGCAAACTTTTCCAGGAAATAATAATAAGTTTATTTCCAGAATTAACGACATCGTTAAAAATGCATTTTTTTCTCTCCTGAATTGTAAGAGAAATAGTGCTGTTAAAAAAAAAACGTCGTTGTCAAGTTAACAGATGTTGACATTCCTGAGTTCAAAAAAAAAATGTAATGTTATTTTTTTTTAACTATTTACGTATCACAATTTTTTTTTCTTATTTGTTCGTAGTTTGCGACAATTTTTTTTTTTCTTTTTGGTAACCAAAAAAGTGTGCATGGTTATACATTAATCAAGCTTAAAATATTAATATTTTCATTAATGTTATTTATGGGGTTCAGTAACGTGTTAACAGAATTTACACATACTTTTTGTGTGGTACATCGGTAGGCTTAGTGTATAACTTATGTATCTAATGTACACCTCACTGACACTGAATATTTTTAAGGGTAACTGCTCTGTATTTGGGTGACTTATGGGAGAAAAATCGATAAACTCATCAGATCGTACAGTTGATAAAAGCTGCTTGTTTACTTTGTCATCGCTGGTTTACTTTGTATACTTGTATAATCGCCATCGAGTCATCTCATTTATGAAAACAGTGGCTTCAACGAGTCAAAAATTCAAATCTGTGCACTCTAGCTTGCTCTATGAGTTGGGCATTCCAGTATTTTAAATAATTTAAAAAAGCGTTACATATTTTTTGTATGAAATTCCATCAAATATAAACTTTTTAATTTTATTTCTGAAGATGATAAACTTCTCATTTATTTATTTGAATGTATCAGATTAACGTAAAATATATTTTTTTATCTATAATCTTTATGAAAAAAAGTTTAAAATTTCGTTTTTCAAAAATAAACCCAAGAAATATCTTTAATTTTTATTATAAGTCGCATCTATTATTTATTCAGGATAAATAACTTCATCTTTAATATGATTAAAAAAATTAGATATTAAGCTGACTGAACATCATTTATTTCTAAATTCTTATCATATCTATTTGATTCAAAAATTCCATTTTATAGTATGATGCTAATTTCATTTAGCAATGTTTTTGTCGTCATAAATATTTTTGATTTCATTTTTTTTTTTTTTTTAATATTATGCAATTTCCTTTTTGTATTTCAATATGGTTATTATTATTATTGATTTAAGTTTTTATGTTTAAATTATACATATAACTAAAAAAATCAAAGTAGAACACCAGTTCTCCAAGTACGAGGGTTAATCAAAAATCCTTAAAAATGTTTTTAAAAAAATTTATTCAACAGATGAGAAGTATATACAAGAGTTAGTCGAATTAAAAGAGAGTCAGTGAAATGAAGATATAATTTATTCAGTCAAATATAAGAATAATTTATTCAATAAAAGAAAACAAATGCGAGGATTTGTCAAAATAGAGAGATAAGTCAAATGAAAGAATAGTTTATTTAGTCAAATGAAGGAATAATTTATTTTAGGAATAATGTATTCATTAAATGAGAAACAAATACTATGGTCATTCATAATACGGAGGTGAGTCAAATAAATGAGTAATTTATTTTATTAAACGAAGGAATAATTTATTCAACAAAAAAAAAAAAAAAAAATACGAGGGTCAAAATACGAGAGGGAATCAAATGAAGGAATAATTTTTGTCAAATGAAGGAATAATTTATTTAGTCAAATGAAAGATTGATTTATTCTAAAAAAAATAATAAATACGGGGGTAACTCAAAAAAGAGGAGTCAAATGGATGATTAAATTATTTTGTCAAAGGAAGGAATAATTTATTCAACAAAAGAGAAACAAATGCAAGGATCAGTCAAAATATGAGGAAGAGTCAAATGAAAACGTTTAAAATGTTTTTAAAATAATTGTAATAATACATAATTTTAAAGAAATTACAAATTTAAGAGATAACTGAAATTTTAAGTGTTCATAAGTTAGGCTGAAAAGTACACACACACACACACACACACACAAACACATGTATATTTCTATAAAGAAAGAGACATCTGTGGAACAATTATTAATCATTTTGTCCGATATTCATTGAAAAATTTTCCAATATTTTATTTCTATAGTTTTTCTGATTGATATTAAAATTTCATACAGTGAAATGTCATTTGTTTAAAAAAATTTATACTTCCGTTTGTTCGTTAACGCACACTGTTTAAGAATCATCCTACTAGTTTGTAAGCAACAAATACACAAAACACTAAGTAAACGCTGGATTTTTCTTCCTCTGCACTGAAGCCTATTTCCTCAGGAAAGAAACAGCTTTCTAGTTCGGTGTCCCATTCGTGCAATTCAACGAAAACAGTGAACTTAGTGTCAAATAAGTTATTTGAGAAATGTAGGGCGATGTTTTATTTTTCAAGCTTGAGCAATTTGTCACTCGGAAGGTCCTATCCCGCAGTGGTTGGGTGACAGAAATATGATTGTGATGGTTCTTTTTTTTTTTCACGTTCTTTGTCGCTCTGCTGCACTGACTTCTTGAAATGTTTAAAAATCCACAAATCTCTCACTGTGGTATGCGAAGACAACATTTATGGTGTTAAATATGGAGCGAAGCCATCCTGGTGGTTCAAAATTAGACCTTCACCCAGTTTGCAAGCATAATATTTTTTGAGGCAGTGTTTGTTGTGACAATGGATAAACTAAAGGATTGCATAACTGTTACAGATTATATAACATAGATTTGTTGTAGTCAGGTAAATATTTTCACTATATATAATGCACTATATACACTTTTCACTCATATATATACTATATTCACTATATACACTTTTCATTATATAGAATGTTTCTTGATTCACTTGGTAAAGAATGTTGGAATTAAATGTTTTTAATATGGATTTTAATTTTAATGGTAGCAAAAAAAATTGTAAACTGGGAATGTTTCTTGATTCACTTGGTAAAGAATGTTGGAATTAAATGTTTTTGCTATGGATTTTAATTTTAATGGTAGCAAAAAATTGTAAACTGGGAATGTTTCTTGATTCACTTGGTAAAGAATGTTGGAATTAAATGTTTCTGCTATGGATTTTAATTTTAATGGTAGCAAAAAAAAATTGTAAACTGGGAATGTTTCTTGATTCACTTGGTAAAGAATGTTGGAATTAAATGTTTTTGCTATGGATTTTAATTTTAATGGTAGCAAAAAATTGTAAACTGGGAATGTTTCATATTTCAGTAATTATAATCGAATTTTGAGTAAAACCTATTTTGTTTTATTTGTCAAATAAATTTTGCTATTATTTTTTATTTATTTGAGCGTAATTGATTACTATGACAACCAACATATTCGGTAAATTCGATAAAGAAATTTCTTGAAAATTTTATGCTTCAAAAGGGGAAATAAATCTCCTTTACCCTTTATAACATATATTATTTTTCATCTACAAAATACCAACAATTACATTATCCCGGCAACAGGATTCTTATGCCATGTGTTTCCTAAAGGGGTTTCATTAAATTCTTTCACTGACGAGAAAAAGGAAAAATTCTTATATGGAATGCTGAATAGCAGGAGTTCAAATAATCACATTGCTTGGAGATGGAATTTTACTTTCCTTTGGAAGAAATACCTTAAATATTAAAAGATGTTCCCATTATTTGTTGAAAAGAGTTCTTTTTTTTGCCCTTTTAAACTTCGTGTACAATTTATACTTTGAAAATTTTATGTCTTATTTTTTAAAACGGATTTACATAAGCATGTAAAGAATGATAAAACTTCAGGATCAATATTTGCCAGCTTGATAGCGTTAAACAAATAATTTTATAAGTGGCATAATTAAATCTATGACACTATACATTGCATTTTGATGTACTGTTTTGCATTTCAGGAAATTGAAACATTGTGTAAATTGGCATCATTTTAACGATAGAATCGCATAAGATTTTTAAATGTATGTTGAAAAAATATTATTATCGCCGTAATGACATTATAATATGTATATTCAATGTTAGAACATTAGTGTATTAATTTTCTGGATATATATTGATGTCTTGAAAATTGTTATTATATTTGTTCAACGTATAATTTTAACTAAGTTAGAGTAACATTATTATTTTGTTTTAAATAATTTGGTTTATTTAGAATGTGCCCTACTCGTGTCTCAGTGGTAATGTGTGCCACTAGTGTGCATTAGAGCGGAGGTTCAATCCGCTGGCGACTTTATTATTGTTCAAAAATCGAGGAGACCGATGGCGTTTGTGATGTTCAGCATCTTGCCTTGTTAGTCTGATAACCTGGTGGGATTTTACCGAGTATTTTTCCCATGCGATACCCAAATGTGGCATAGTTCCCCTTAAAAATCATCCCGGAAGGCACTGCTTCCTTCTTCAGCATTACTGAGAAAAGTCAGACTTCTTCGTTCTGGTGCTCCATCACAATAGAAGCTGCCTCTTTCCATCCCTTTATGAGTAGACTATTCATGGTGTGTCTGCCCGGCGATGCTGGACACTGAGGATTAATTGCAATAAAAACAACATATTTAGAATGTAGTTATTAATGTATTGGTCTCATGAATAAAAAAAAAATGCTGCCGTTATTTCTTCAGAGAATTGTATTGCAAAACCCTAGTATCCTGATCGGAAGAGTCTTGAATAATACAAACCTTATCGCACGTGTTTTTTTGCATAACATAGCATCAAGAAAGTAACAAATTAATACCGGTTTTCCGAACCCTAAATGGAATACATATCGAATTTATTTCTGAGGAAGAACTCGTGTTTTATTATCCCTTACATTAAGCACAAAAATGAATAATGCAGTTGAGCAACAGAACATGAAAAATGGATAACCCCAGCGTGGTAATTAGATGGAAATAACAATTTGTTTCATGCCGTGCGCAATAAAATACGCTCGTGTAATAAGGCCTCAACGAACATCCCCAAGAAAGATATCTGATGTTATCTCATATAACAAAAGGATCAAAAGTTTCACGCCCAACAAAAGGACTTTCTGGTCCATGAATTTATAATACTCCTTTCTGAAGAACAAATGGGAGTTTTTGGTTTATTTCACTTGGTGGGATTCGAACCTTTCTTCTCTAGGGTGGAAACCCAACACAGTATTTAATTAGTAGCTCGAATCCAGTGATATAATTTAAAAAGTTATAAATGATGTGCAGTGCTCAAAAATTTGATATATTTAAATTAATCCAATTTTTTTTTTTCAAATTTAATTTGTTAAAAAAAGCTCTGAAAGATGTTATCCAATTTAGTATATAAAATATATATATATATATATAAAGATTTCATTGTTAATTGACTTTGATAGATATATAATATAATATATTTTGCTAATATAACATTGATAGAGAAATAATGCGTGTAAAAATCTTATAGAGGTCAACTGCAATAAAGTGAATTTTATCGATATAGGAATGAACAGCATCACAAAGATAAAAAATAAATACTTGGACAACCGGAGAAATCATTTTATTCCCATTATGGTTTCCTTAATGGATGAACTTCCACAATTTGGAAGTTTAAAGGTTAGCTAATCGTAAGAGGTTATGTAGTAATCTCATAATAAGTAGTTCTTAATCTCTTTATAATTCCTTTATAATTGGTTAAATTTATATTTGGAGAAATGTTGTTATATTTTGCAATAAATTGATAATAATATTAGTCCAGGATTCTGTTGAATACTATTAATTAGTTCGGATGCTTACATTTTTGTTTAAATAAGTATTGCATGATGATGAAAGCTAATTTATAAAAAAATTAATAAATCAATTAAGATTCAACAAACTATTTTCTTTATTTTTATAGGTTTATGTTTTCTAATATATTTTTTTTCATGTTTTAAATTTACTAATGCATAAAACCATCCTTTTATAGTTTCAGATGTCAATTTTCGTTTTTTTATTTAAGAAACGATAGAAAATTATTTTATTTTATTAGTTTCAATGAAAAGAAATTAAATTAATAAAAAAAAAAATTTAACAAAAATATTGAATTATAGAAAACTAAGCTATAAGTTATGATGGTATTAAACTCAAGCTATGAACTCAAATAAAAATGGAATGGCATTATTTTGTGGCTAATATGTCTAACATGTTTCAAAAAATCTTTAATCTACTAATAAAAAAATAGAATTTTTATATTTAATATGAATTTTTATAAAATGATAATTAGAATGTTTCACGACTCTGGTTAATTGCTTAATAAAAACGTGTAGAAAACAATATAGGGGCCCGAATGGCCGAGTGACTAGCGCTCTAGCAGTCGGTGCCACAGGTTTCGGGTTTAATTCCGGAGATGCCATCGAGGCTTGCAATGGTTAGGAATCCATTTTTTAAACCTTAGGTCTTGGTCTAATATGACTGTTGGCCGCAGGGCTGACAATCCTGCTCGGTAAAAAAAACAGCTCCTGTTTTAAAAACTGCCAGTAGCAGACGGCCTTGGACCACCATGGGGCTATTGTGCCAATGAAGAAGAAAAAAAGTGGTCTGTGAAATCTAATTATTTATTCGTGTGTACATTTTATGCAAGTGTATGTTATTATGCAAGTGTATGTTATTTATATAAAAGCATATGAATCGATTAGATGCTATCAAATTAGTTTAAGAACTTCGTTTTGTTTAAAATAAAGCTCGTAATTTTATTTAATAGATTTTAGTGTTCAAAAGTATTTCTGGCATGGTATGGATTTTTATCCAAATCATCATCATCATCATCAGTGGCACAACAGGCCTACAGTGGTAGCAGATTTCGAGACAGGAGATGTTTTCTTTTTACGGGGTGAGGTTGTCAGTCCTACGACCAACGCTCTGCTGTCCTATTAGACTTGGAGCCTGATGGCCGAGTAGCTAGCGCTCTGTACCACAGGTTTTGGCTTCGAATTCTGGCAGTCCATGGATGTTGGTAATGGTTCGGAATTCACTTTAAGTAGTAGGTCCCAGTCTAATATGATTACTACTAATCAGTAATAAGATTACTACTATTACTACACCACATCACTGTGTTAGAGCTGAGTTGCCCTATTACAGTTTGGGAATAATGTGGGTGAAGAAGTGTGATTGGGTTCTGTGACTCTCTACGGTGATATGAGATCGTGACCTACAGTTTAAAGTTGATGCCATCAGGCTTCTTTTTCTGGCTTTGTTCGTCTTCATTGGCGTAACAGCCCTACGGTGGGCCAAGGTCAGTAGACAGAATTTGAGCTGTATTTGTAGAATTTGATCTCCCCCTTTCTCATTTTTAAAACCCATACCCCGTAAAAAGAATGTTTTCTTTTTACGGGTGAGTTATTGTCATATATTTTGGGTTTATTTATATATTACACATTTTGATAAAATAACTCTTTTAAGAATATTAAGAACATTATTTTAACTACTCCTTTTTTATTTGAATTGCTTTCATCTTTTTATAGTTTATTTCCTTAAATATTCTCTAAAGAGTTTAATAAAATTAAGTGTCTCTCTAATTTGCATACGTTTTATTACAATCAATATATGCAACTTTCCGAGAATAATATTATTATTATTATTATACGTTTGGCCATTAAATACTGAATATATAATCGAAAAACTAAGTGTTCATCTTAATTTTATTGTAGCAGGTTGTTCAAATATAATTACGGTATAATCAATAATGACAGACATAACATAAGCATATAAGAAATGTTGAATAATTTTTTTTAGTAATACACTATTATAATTTTATGAATGCATTATTGGACGAATAATTTTATGAACTATTAAGTTATTTTTTATTTAACGCACATTTTTATCTTTATAGTTTATTTTTATTACATTATAAAAGATGGAAAGTAAAGATATCTAATATTAAGAGTAAATATTTGAAAAATTAACATCTTAATAGTTTGGTTTGAAGTACATTTAAGGTTATCTTCTATTTAATATTAATGCATAAATTCATTGCGTGAACTAACATAAATTAGAAATGTGTTATAAACCATAATAGATGCGAAGGAAAGCTTCAAAAATTGCAAAAATACTCCTTTACGATTCGCATAATTTTCTGTTTTAATTTATTTCTGATTATTGTAAGAGTAAACCTGAAGTTTTAAATTTTAATCGTTTAAATTTAAATGTATTACAGAATTTTGTTCATTTATTTTTGGTCCTCGGTGCCACAGGTTTCGAGTCCGAGTCCTCGCTGTTCTATGGATGTTCGTAGTGGTTCAATCCGCTTTAAACCGTAGGACATGGACTATAGTGCCAGGGAGTTAGTTAGTACATCTATGATAAAAATTTTCAAGTATTGAATTCCGTGTCATTTTGAATTTTAATATTATTTAAGTTATTTTTAAATAACAAGTACTTTGATTTATGTTTATTCACCAATGAAACATTCAGGACACCATCGGGACTATGTAGCACCGAGCGCAATCTAGCAAAGGTAGCATCTAGCAAAAGCAACACAAAGGTAGCAAAGACTGCATCTAGCAAACGTAACGTTATTCAGGATGCATAACGGAAGGAGGGGGACTTAGTATAAAATGCTTACTAATTGCACCACTTTTGGTAATACCTTTATCGCCAATGGTAATATGTAGGTGGTTTGCTTCCTCCACCTCTATCATGCCCTAAGAAAGTTTTCTGTCTTACAGATTTATCATGCCTTTTCCCGGTATAATCGCGTTAGCGTTTTAGTTCGACGATACTTATCGGATTTTCAACCGAGTTTTCTCAATTAAGAAACCCCAGACGCTGTTCATTTAGACACTCCAATACTTTTTTTAAGGTAGAACATTTATGACTTTTCACTCCCTTTGGAACGGCAGATATGCAGAAAATTCACCGTTGACCAGGGTGCACCATGGAAGCCTGCTATATGTAAACCACATTTTATTACATTTATTTCGACACATTTTTACACATTTAATTTCGAAACTGAGCCTAATTTCGTATAAACAATTCTGGAATAGCATCGGTGGAAAAAGTTTGATTCCTCATATCAGCTTCCATGAGACTGACGGAATGACTTTCCGGCTTAGGGGTTTATTATACCATTACATCCGTAGTCATTTGAGATTTTTGGTTCAGCTTTTTTGCCGGATTTCGATCTAAGCCCATTTAATTAGGAAGTCCAACATTCTATCAACCAGAACATTCCAGGCCTCTTTTGATTTAAGTAGAAATTTTTTTTTTTTTTTTTTTTTTTTTTACAAATTGGATAAGAACAGATTTTTGTACAAACAATATTTCTGTGATTTTAAACTTTCCATAATTATCTTTGATTTCTCACCATTCAAGTTATTTGATATTAAGTAATTATTGACTTATTCAAGTTGACTTAGTTATCCATAGATTCATCATAAACGGTGTTTAGGTTGATAAAGTGCAATGAATAAAGAATAGTAATAATAGTAATTTAAGTAGAAATTTTTTAAGTACAGATTTTTATACTCATTTTTTACAGTTTTGATAAGAACAGATTTTTGTATAAACATTGTTTCTGTGATTTCAATCGATTCATAATTATCTTTGATTCATTCTAATTCAAGTTGACATTATTGTTTAACGACTTAGCTAAACACCTTTTATTTTGAATCTATGGATATGTTGATAATTACAATGGATAAAACGTAGTAATAATATTAATTTAAGTAGAAATTTGTAAGTACAGATTCTGATAATCTTTTTTTACAGATTTGATAAGAACTGATTTTTTGTATAAGCAATATTTCTGTGATTTTAATCGTTCCATAATTATCTTTGGTGCATTTTCATTCAAGTTGACATTATTGTTTAACGACTTAATTATCCATAAATTCATCATAAAGGTGTTTAGGTTGTTAAATTACAACGGATAAAGAATAGTAATAATAAATAAGTAAAATAGTAAAAGAAAAAATTGTAATAATAATTATTATTGTTTTTTTTCTCATTTCTGATTTTTTCTCATTTTCTCAATTTAACATCATTGTTTAACGACTTAGTTATCCTTAGATTCATAATAAACGGTGTTTAGTTTGATAAATTGCAACGAATAGAAAATAGTAATAATAAATAAAATAGTAAAATAAAAAATAATAATAATAATTATAAAGTAATAAAAATAATTAATTATTATTTTTAATTTTTTTTTCTCATTCATTGTTTAACTACTTAGTTATCCATAGATTTCATAGATTCATCAACAATTGATGCATTGCAATAAATAAAAGAATAGTAAATAAGTAAAATAATAATAAATAAGTAAAATAGTAAAGTAAAGAACAGTAATAGTAAATAAGTAAAATAGTAAAGTAAAAGTAAAGAAATACTAATTATTATTATTATTATTAATTTTTTCTCATATAATTTAACATTAATGTTTAACTACTTATCTATCCATAGGTTCATCTTAAACGGTATTTTGGTTGATAAATTGCAACGAATAAAGAATAGTAATAATAAATAAGTAAAATAGTAAAGTAAAGAATAATAATAATAATAATATTATTATTATTATTGATTTTTCTCATTCAATTTAACATTATTATTTAACTACTTAGTTAACCACCGTTTATGATGAATCTATGAATATGCTGATAAATTACAATAAATAAAGAATTGTAATAATAAATAAAATTTTTTTCCAGAACAATTAACTAATAAAAAATAATATTTTATGAAGATTCTTCTTTGTATTATCTAGCGAGATATTTTCCAACTGGACATCCATCTTCCATAAACGGCTCATTCTCCATTTGACTCACGTCTTCGCCAATCTCATAATATAACTCCCAAATATCCCTTCTCTTATTGGAACCGAAGGAAACGGCAATGTTCCGGTAATCCCGATCCCGTTTCTCCCGGGAATTCGCTTCTCCGGAGAAGATCGCTTAAAATCGGATAACTGGGGCCTCCATTAGTATCGGGTGATTATAGATGACTAAGTACTTTGGCACTTGCTAACAAGGAATTTATCACCTCAACTTCGATAAGAGAAAGTTTGTAACTTCTTAAGTAATGAGCCAAGGAAAATAATGTAACTATTTAGCTCAAATTTGTTACACGCAATTGTTAATATTAAAAAAGGGAACAAGTATTTTACGAGTACCCAAGTTATATACAATAGAACATTTTTACATTATATTGAATTTCGGCGATTTTTTAATTTCCTCCATTTAGAGTGGCCTGATGGCCAATTGGCTAGAGATCTGGCATTTGGTAACACAGACTTCTTGTACTACTCTTAGTGGTGGTATGGATGTTTGTTAGTGGTTCGGAATCGGTGGCCTGATGGCCGAGTGGCTAGCGCTCTGGTGCTCGGACCCACAGATTGGGTTCGAATCCCGGTGGGGCCGTGGATGTTTTCTTCGGTCTTATCTCTGCAGTCATAATAGGCAGGGACCTACGGTATTTTAAGTAGATTTCGCGTGTTTAAAGTGGATTTTGAACTACTACAAACATTCATGGCACCGCCGGAACTCGAGGCCGAAATCGCTGGCCAGAGTGCTTGTCTCACGGCCCTCAAGGCCCTGCTTTGGTACTATATAATTAAAATTTGAATTATTAAAACTTTAAATTATTTTCATTGTAATTAAAATGTCTCCGAAATTACCTTTTTCTCTTTTTACACCTTCTGTATTTGAATCCGTCTGACTTGGCTGCTTGCCAGTTTTTCACGCTATAGCTTGCTGGTTAGTATATGCAGTTTTCTAGAAAGTGAAAAACAATTTACTTTAAAAAAGTATTTTTATTTATTTATTTATTTTTAAAATTCTGAATTGCACGAGGTCAAGTGCAAAAAAAGAAAAAAAAAAGAATAAAAAGTAAGTAAAAGAAAAACAACATAAAAAGTAGACAAATTTATTTCTAAAACAATCATAAAGATAAACTTCTAATGTGATTGTTTTGGCAATAAAAAGAAATACTGGCACAAAAACAAACTCAACACTCCCTGCTGTCTCTGTGGTGGGAGGCTTTTAAAGGACTCCTTGCATAAAAGTTACTTCGAAATATTTCTTTTATTTTGCACGTACAAAGCTAATACATGTCTATTGCTCTTCAAATTTTCCTAGTAACTTCGAAAATAATCGATCCTTAACATCTCTAAATTTGTCGCCAATATTGTAAAATTTGTTCCAACATTGGCGATATATTTATTATTATTATTTATTATTTTTTTTTAAATTTATATATATATATATATTTTTTTTTTTTTTTTTTTTAGATTTTTATTTTGCATACAGTGTTATTAATCGCGCATTTTTTACAGAATAAAATTACTTTAAACAATAAAGGAAACAGTTAAAAATAACCAGTAATTACCTACAATTAAACTATTATTTATTTATTTAAAAATAAATTTGTGACAATATGACATAAGACATAAGTAATAATTTTCTTTTTCGCACTGAATTCTGTTTATATTCATAAATGATTTATGATATTTAATACATTTCATTACTTATCTTATTAATTCTCTTGGCGATTTCGATTTAAGAAAACAAAATGAATTTGGAAAAAATGTTTATTATTCACCTGGATATTAAAAATAAGAAAAATATATCAACGTAAACATTAAAATAATTTAAAGTAATTGGTGAATCAAAGAGACAACTATTCTCTACATCTCAAAACTGTCGTATAACAATTTATAACCAGTATGCAAGATGATCAATAATAACTCTCATAATCTATCGTATTCGGTTTATTTAAATATAACAAACTCAATATGACTGAAAAAAAAATATTTTAATTAAAATATTAATTAAAATAGAAAAAATAATGAATTAAAATATTATTAAAAAAAAATTTAAATATTTTTAAAAAATATATATTTTAAAAGGTGATATAATATTAAATTAAAGTGCAACATGTCAAAACATTTATCTCGGAAAAAACAAAATTTCAAAATAAAACAAAATATCAAATACTAATTTTTTATAATTAAAATGTGAATAATAATTAAAAAATGTCTTGGTAATATTTAGAAGAGGACTCATCGTAAAAACATCACCCACGTCAAAAAATGTTAATATTCAACATAATATCATTCAATTAAACATACATTCTAAAAGGAGATTCGACATTAAATAAAAGTACATCATGGCAAAACATTTAATTCTCGCAATGAAACAAAGTTTAAAAACCAAAGTTGAACTAAAAATAAAAAAAATAATCATGGACTGTTTTTTATATAATTATTAGTCACATTTTAATTAGAAATTTTCATGGTAATTTTGAAAAGAGTATTCATTGTAAAAGCATTACCCATGTCAATACAAATGTTAATATATTGCAGAATATCATTAAATTAAAAATTAAAAAGGTGATTGAATATTTTAATATTAAATGAAAGACATCACAGTAAAGCATTTAATCTCAGAATGAAATAAAAATTTAAAAACAAAATTTAAACTAAAAATAAAAAATAATAATCATGGACTGATTTTTATATAATTATTAGTTACACTTTAATTTCAAAGTTTCGTAGTAATGTTTATAAGAGGACTCATCGTAAAAAACATTCTCCAAAACAAATGTTAATATACTACAGAATATCATTAAATTAAAAATAGATTTTAAAAAGTGATTCAATATTAAATAAAAGTACATAATTGCCAAAAATTTGATCACGGAAGTGAAACAAAATTTAAAAATAAAACTTAAAATAAAAATAATAATCATAGACTGATTTTCAGTCACATTTTAATTACCAATTTTCATAATCATTTTTAGAAGGGGACAGAACGTAAAAAATGTTGCCCACTTTTAAACAAATGTTAATTCTATTAACTATTATTAACTTGTTATGTTTAATTAACTATTAACTCTTAACTATGATTAAATTAAAAATGTATTTTAAAAGGTGATAGAATGTCAAATACATTATCTACGTCAAAACAGATGTTAATATGCTACAAAATATCATTAAAGTAAAAATACATTTTTAAAAAGCATTTTTGACATTAAATGAAAGTGCAACATGGAAAACATTTCTCAGAACGAAACAAAGTTTTTAAACAAAACTAAAATACAAAATAAAAAGCTTTTGAAGCCAATGCATTAAATTTTAAATATATAAGTTCCTGCTTACATAGCTACTGTAAAACATTGTTGATTTGTTTGTTAAAAAAAAAAATACCAATGAACATTTTCTATAGCAGTAATAAAATTTTATAGTTCTCTTCTAATTCCCAAATGTTGAAACAAAATGTTATGCATTAATTTGTGCATTAAAAAGCTTTTTAAATAAAGGTAATTAGCAAAGAATATATTTGGTCCTTTGAAGTTGACTATAGCATTTGCTTTGAAGTCAGAAGGGAATAATTATTTGCTTAGTAACAACATATTTGTTTTTACCAGCAATTCTCTTATTTAATGAAAAAGCATGTTGAACTTTTGCAATATTCTGCCTTTAAATGACACATAAAATAATCGCATTTTCTTTCATGTTTGTATGCTCCCAAACTTTAGCAATTAATGAATCATTTTTTTATGTATTTTTAACGTTTTCAAAGTATTGTCATTGCCTTTTTTTTTTTATTTATTTTTTATTATTATTATTGTTTTAAATATTTTGTTGACTTCATGACAAATTCACACATCCTATTTATACACAATTCGTTCTTTATTGCTGTTTCATTTTCATTGTGTAGAAAACTCGAACTCATTATTGAAAGCATAAAATATATGAATATGTATTACAAAGAAATGAATTATTAGAGACAATGCTATTAAACTGTAAGTAAACATTTAATTCATTTAGTACAATACAATTATTTTAGGAACATAATATTGTATAAATTATCATTCCTAGATTCAAACAATTATCAACAAGTTAATTCTGAAATGAAATATAGTATTTTTAAAAAGTGTTATTTTCATTGTTAAAATTAACTAACTTGCAATATTATAATCTATTATTTGTTATTTTTTTTGTATAAAATATTGCGGCATTTAATTTTGGCTAAGTAAAAATTATTGAAGAAATAGTTAATTATTTTAGTTTAATAATTCACAATATAGTATGAGCTAGTACAGTATTTTAAATACAAAAAAATTATAATTTGTAGTGTTGTGGGTTGAGTAGTTCTGGATTGTAATTAGATGTGGTTGAGTTGAGACTTGAGATACAGGTCTGATAACTCGCAACTTTATTTATAAACACACAAACACCATACACATACAATTAACGACTTACAATAATTAACATATTTAAAGACAGATAATTATAGATTCGTGGAAGGATTCCACTTCTAAGCGGAAAATCAGATAATCAGGCGCGCGAAAGATACTTCTTCTCAGATTGAGAGTCTGTAGGCCAACTACTACGCAGGGTTGTGTTAAATATATTTGTACTATAGTGAGAGTCTTGAAGCCTACTGATAGTGTCATGAACGCCACAGGAGAGGCACTCGTACAGTGCTTAGGAAGATGCAGTTACAAAATTAGTTTTTTTTTAAACAATTTTTGGATACACATTGGAAACAAGTGATCCGTAATTTGATATTATATGTTTTTAAGTAAAACCCTTAACACTTAGATTTTTTTTTTTTTTTTATTCTTTTCATTGTAAGATATGCTATTTATTTTACTCTATCTTCTGTTATAAAGTATAAACATTTTATACCGATATTTTGTAAAATTTGTTTTATTTTTATGGTCTATATAAATGCAATGATAATTTTTCCATTCAGAAATACATTTTAAAAAGTTTTAGAAAATGATATGTTGTTCCCAATGTCTGTAAAATAATTTAAATATATGTTGTAGCATCCAAAGTTTTAATAAGTAATATACAAACGAACTTTATTGCAGTATTTTCCATTACAAAAGTGAAAATAAATATATGAATATGTTTTCATATATTTTTTATTACTATTAACCACAGTCACCATATTTTCTTTTTAAATACTGAACATTACAGGATACATTTTATTCAATTATTCCCAATTAAATTTGAAATTACTATTATAATTAAATTATATAAATAATAAATATATAAATTTATATATATATATACAAATAAACATAAATGAATATAATAATAAATAAATGTAAATAAATAAAATATATAAAAATATATAAAATATTATAATGAAATTTAAAATTCAAAATTATTTTAATATAAATGAGGGAAGCTCGTTCTGAATTTAATCACTTTTTAGATAAATTTCAAAAGCAGTGTATTCTATACTTTTTTATAGGTTAAAATATTCTTTTATGTTAAATCCCGAAAAAAAAAAGAATATTATAATAAGTTATATTACAATAAAAAATTCAGTTAAAAATGCATCATTCTATTATTATATTGAAAGTGCTTACATTAAAATAAAATGCATGAAACGATTCTAAAAACTGCCTTTTATTAAAAATAAGTTTTTCTGATTTTGTACATTTATTTACTTTATTATATAAAAATATTACACACTATTTTAAATAAATAATTATTCTATACTTTAATACATTAAAATTTCTTTCGCATTAAATCACCAAATAAAGAATATTATAATAAATTATATTAAAATAAAAATTCAGCTAAAAATGCATCACTATAATACTATAATCAAACTTCTTACATTAAAACCAAATGCAAGCAATGATTCCAAAATCTGTCTTTTATTAAAAATAAGTTTGCAGAAATTTTCTAATTTTGATAATTAATTTACTTTATTTAATAGAAATATTATACGCTATTTTGAATAATTAATTATTTTAATACTTTTATGGATAAACTAGATGATATAAAAAGTGTGAAACCTTTATAAATGCTGTGATAGAATCTCTTACTTTCTGTAATAATTTAAATGTGAATTGTTTCAGATTATGACATATAGTCTTCAATGTATCACCGCCAACTTATTCGCTTAGCATATTGCCAGGATATTGATACATTCAACATTTGTCACCCCTCACCCTAAGGCATACAGTCAGATAACAAGACACTATGGCAGCAAACTTGCAAATTCCACCGCCATTTGCATACGCTGCTTGCCAAATCACTCTAGCGCAGTCAACAGTACGAACCCACTACTGCAACAGCCGAAATCGATCCACGAACTTGTGCATTAGGCATAATCGTTATTTGCAAAATTATACAATTAAAATAAAGTCCTATAACTAGTCACAATCTTTTATTTCAACATTGTGGAATTAAAAACAAAAAATATAACGCGATATTTCTAACAATAAGTATCTTGAAAATCAAAGGATGCTTGCAAGTTGAGATGGTTTAAAATAGGAAAGATTAAAATTATGATTGATTATTAGTTAGAATTCAGAATTACCAAAATTTTCTGGAGAATTGATTATATTCTTTAAAAATAGTACGCAGATTTATTTATAATTTATTCTGGCGTGTTCAGATTTTTACGGACTTATTTATAATTTATTCTGGTGTGTTCAGATTTTTGTACAGATTCGTTCATAATTTATTCTGGTGCGTTCAGATTTTTGTACTGATTCGTTTATTATTTATTCTGGTGTGTTCAGGTTTTCGTACGGATTTGTTTATAATTTTTTCTGATGTCTTCACAATTTCGTACGGATCTGTTTATACACTCATGTCCATAAATTAAGGATAATTCAGAATCGCACAGAAATTGAACTCTAAAATAAAAATTTCCCTGTAGAATTATCACACACATCTTGAAGAAGAATATGCAAATTACAGGAAACCACAAGATGGCGCGGATAGTATGTCATAATGACGAGAGTGTAAGAGAGGGGAATATAAGGAATGGTGGCAAAGAAGTAAAATTGTTCACAAGCACTTTAAAAGCCTTTCAGTGCAATAACCGCATAGTTATGGCACAAAGGAAGCATTTCGATGATTTTTTACGTGGTAGAATTATCGGACGACTGGAATGGGATACCCAGCTGGAAGTATCCGAGGAACTTGGAATCGCCTAGAGTGTCATCTGCAGGCTTTGGCAACGATTCCAAGAGGATGGTAATGTGAGTAGATGTTACAGTACAGGTCGCCCCCGAGTTACAATGCCGAATGAGAACCTATATTTAGCAGTTACTGCCAAAAGAAACCGACGGAGCACAGCATCCGACCTGTCTCGTCAGCTCTCTTCAGCTACCGGTACGACAGTTTCAAAACCGTGTACAGACGCTTAGGGCACATTGGTCTATATGCTCGTAGGCCTGTCAGATGTGTTCCACTTACCGCAACTCACTGTCGCCTGCGATTAATGAGTAGAAGCATGCATTGTGGACACCGCAACAGTGGTCTGGTGTGATGTTTTCCGACGAGTCCAGGTTTAGTTTGCAGTCTGATTCTCGCCGGACTTTCATATGGAGAGCGCCAGGTACCCGTTAGCACCAAGAGAACACCATTGAACGACACCGTTACGGTGGTGCAGGATGGCTCGTTTGGGAGGAATTATTCTTGGTTCCAGAACTGACCTGCATGTTCAGAGTGTAACGATAACAGGCCACATCCTTCGGGATGTCATTCTGGAACAACATGTACGTTTGTTTCGGGGCGCCATGGGTGCTGAATTTCTATTTATGGATGACAACGCCCATCCTCACCGTGCAAACATTGTAGACGAATGCCTTCAATTGGAGGATATTACCCGTATGGATTGGGCAGCATACTCACCGGACTTGAATCCAATAGAGCATGTGTGGGATATGCTTGGCCGACGAATTGCAGCCCGTCAACCCCCTCCCATCTGTCAACCGGAACTTCGGAGGGCATTGCTTGATGCGTGGTGTAATATTCCCCAAGATCAGTTTGATAATTTGATACCCAGTATGCCTAGGCGTTGTAAGGCCTGTATTGCGTCGTCCGGGAGACATACTCCATATTAACCATCATACTAACCATGTTATACTGGTTTTTGTAAATAGGTTCTTTTTTTGAAATTTGCACCAGGGAGTAAAAATCGCAATTTTTATTAATTATGTCAAACATATAGCATCTTCTTTGCTCTTTACCTTTTGTTTAATAAATAGACTTTACAAGTAAGTTAAATTTGTTTTGCTTCTGTCTCTTTCTTTGCCTGAACTTCATTATCCTTAATTTATGGACATGAGAGTAATTTACTCTAGTGTGTTCAGATTTTCGTACAGATTTGTTTATTGTTTATTCTAGTGTGCTCAGATTTTCATTCTGTGATATTATATAGTTTTATTTAACATTCATAGAAAATTACCAAATAAGAGTTAAAATATTAAATAATTTTGTCAATAAGTCATTTTAATTTTTAAAAATACTTATGTTTTTAATTTTTGTATTACCGTTTCCACAAATGAGTTGAAAAAGTCTTTGGACAATGATATGAAATAGTTCTTTCTTTTTATGCAGACTTCTGGACTTACTTTTCCTACAAAGATCTTTTCTGCAGAAGACACATTAACCAAATTAAGTGGTGCTTACTTCTGACAGGTGATTTAGCCATAGGATCCATAAAAGTTCCAATTTGTCCAGGAACTTTCCATTGGAACATCCTAATGAACCTTAAGGATGAGGCAAATAGAGTTTTGTGGTAAGCCACTCAATGAAGAAAGTATGTTTTATTGCGTGCGCTTTACTATTCTTGTAAAGTAATTTTAGTTCCTGACAAGTTCTTCATTTCTATTCAACTTCTATTTCTAATTTTCAAAAACGAAATTTATATTTATTTCTTTGAGAAGAGATACATTTCGTTAAAAAAATTATAACAATGCATTGGAATAATGAATTTTTATCTGCGTATATATTTTGAACTTTCAAATTGTTACTATTTTAAATTTTGTGAAAAAGTATAATAGGATTCCCTTTTTGAAACACTTATTTAAGGGTTATTAAATTAAAATGCAATTTATCAAGTACTCTAGCTGTAAGAACAATATTGAAAGGAACAGTTGTTAAAAAGTAAAATAAAAATTGGTACATTTTTCGATGGTCATGAAAAGTTGGTCTTCTCCTTCATTGTCACAAAAACTCATGATGCGCAAAGGCCATCCGCCTAATGACATATTCCGAAAGGTCAGAGTTTTCTTTTTACTAGGTAGAATTGTCAGCCCTACGCCTAACAGTCATGTTGGACCGGAACCTATGGTTTAAAGTCAGATTACTACTGGAAGATTTCACGACAAGAGATGTTCTTTTTAAGGGTTTTATGTGGTAGGGTTTTTAGCCCTACGCCCATTTCTCTATACTCATGTAAGACAGGAACTTACGGTTTAAAGTGGATTCCGAACCACTACAAACATCCACGATCCCCCTCGGAGACTCGCACCCAAAGCCTGTGATACTGAGCACTAGAGCGCTAGTCACTCTGTCATCAGGACCCATGAAAAGTTGGTGTATCAAAATAAAAAAATTAACACATGATCTCGCATCAAATCCGTAATTAGAATAAATTCAAATTTCACTTGACTAATATTATAATCCTGAGTGACAATTACTCAGAAAGTAATATTTATTTTAATATTGAAAAATTATTTAAAAGTGTTTATCAAAAGGTTCCCCGTATGCATCACCAATGTATTGACTAACGTATTTCTAAATTTCTCAGTATTTTATCTATTTAGATTTTTGAAAAACGGAAGTCTAATTAGTCTTACAATAACAAAGCATTTTTATGAAAGTTGAATCTAATCATAAATTCAGATTATCTACGAAAACTTAATAAGGCAACTTAATTAATTAGTTAATTAAGTATAAAACCAAACAGGATTTATGCTTAATATTTTGCAAAAAATAGAGTTTTTCTAAATAAATTGGCGTAATTCCATGGTATTTTTGTGTACTAAACTGTATTTAAATTCTTTCAGCCCTATACCATAATCGAAACAATATTCGAAAAAAAAAAAATGTCTTTCGTTTGTTCGTGGAATGATTTCGGTTAAGCGAAGTAAATAAGAACTTACGTTAGATTGATGAAGATGGATGGTAGATATTATCTTTTGGATGTGTCACTGAAGATCAGAAAGTGTCATATTCGGGTTATGATGTTAAAGAATAACAAACTATTCTATCATTGTTCCCCTAAGATTTTATTTATGTCTCCGAGGAGAATTCTGCAAAGTATACAAATAAGATTAATAAAATTTACGTCTTCCAAATAAAATTCATAAGAATATTATTTTTTCACTGTATTAAAAATATTTTTTCTAAAAATAAAAACTTAAATGCTTTGTTTTTCTAAAATTAGAATGTTAAATGTTTTTTTTTTTTTTTTTTTTTTTTGTTTTGTTTTGACTAGTAAGGTTATTTGCGACTTGTTTTATTTAGTAAATCTATTTGCGTACTCAGTGCTATAATAGCCTACATGTGTTGTAACCTACATGTTTCTGATCCTATTAGGCAAACTCCATAAGTCTATGGACCTCTAAAAAGTCCAAGAATAGAAGAGATTCTTGATTTTACGTTGGACGACGTTTTTCTGACCGTTTAAATAAGAGAGCCCGTTACATCAGCAGTCCTATACTTTGTGCAGGTCCAATATTCTTTTACCCTTGTTCATAGGTGAGACTCCTTAAGTGTCCACTGGCAAAATGTGATAAGCAAGTTTATTCGCTTCTATGACCCCCCCCCTCCCAAAGCAGGGTGATCTCTTGAGAACCAATCATGTACTGGAGGGACATCCCATAGATTCCTTAATTGTCTTCCCAAACTGGGAGAACACATCACTATAAGTGCAAAGCATTTCGGAGACTTCCCAGTCCGATGAAGTAACCTTTACTAGAGAATACATAATCTCGTTGTCATTAATGCAGACATGTTGAGGAATCCATTAAATGTGCACTTCTGAATTAACTGAAAATTTAGAAAGCAATGTGAGGATGAAAATTTCAGCACTATCTCCAATGCCTATCCACTTAGATGTTGAACTGAGGATCGGCTATCAGTAAATATCCATATATCCACAAAAATCAGGCTCAGCAATATTTTCAACACAGCTGAGGTCTCTTTCGATAGTGATCAGTAGTTTGGTACAGAACACGGAGCAGGAATTAGAACTTCAATTTTTAAGTCTAAATACAACAATTGGAGAGAGGCTTAATGGGCGAGTGGCTAGCGCTCTGGCCCACAGGTTTCGGGTTCGAGCCTTCCCCCACTCTTGGGATATGGATGTTTGTAGTGGTTCGGAATCCCCTTTTAAACCGTAAGTACCAGTCTAATAGGATTGTAGAGGTTGTGGGGATAGTGTTACTCGCATCCGCATCATATCTTCAAACAGCACGTGCCCCCTGGGTAGTGCTAAATGAGTAACAGCAGTGCAGCCCTTGCTTATGGCCTAAAGATTAACTGTGTTTGTATTGTCAGCTGCATTAGAACAACAACAACATCATAACAGTAGGAGTCTTAATGAAGATACCACTACCAGAACACTCTTGCTGCCATCTATATAAATTTGAACTGCATCTTAAGGTATTTAAACATGTATGTTTCACAGTGCATTATCTAGTTGGTAGGCATTTATCGAAGAAAAAAAATCACTTTTAAGAAAACTTTTACTAATCTATTTATCTATAATAATCCGGACTATAAATTAACATAAAAATAACAAGAATTATATGCATTTTTTAAAATTCTTATTTACGGCAGTATATTAAAATATTTTTATTTTATTTGTTTCAAAACAAAAAAAAAAAAAATTATTTTCATTTACTGGATCATAATGGTCCCTTTTTATTAAATTTCCTAACATGAGTTTTCTAATAATATAATAATTTTGAAATAAGAATATTTAAATAAAATCCATTGCATTTCTTCGATAAATCTTCAAACTTTTTGAATTTATTTTATCTGAACAGGATTCATATGATGAAAATCTGTTTGAATAAAGATTACGTAATATATGTATTATTATGTAAAGTAAGCATATTTAACTGCAGTATTACATAAATCTCATCAACCATAAGTTGAACTTCTACAAATTTTACCGCATATTTACTCTGCAAATATTGATAAAATTATGAATTCTTTTTAAGTTCATAAAGTAATCTTCTTTCATGTTTTTTTAAGTATTCTATTCAAATATTAACTCTTTTTATGACTGGAAATTCTCTAACAATAAAATATCTTGTGCTTCAAATTAAATTCCGAAATTCTGAAATTAAAGGGATTACTTTATGGTTTCGTCAATAAGCCCACTATTTATTTTTCGTGTTCTAATAATTGCAAAATATTCTTATCAGCAAATTATAAATTGAAAATATGGTTTTAAAATCCCAATTTTTGTTTAATTTTTTTTTTTTGTTAATGCATTAAGCAGATTAAAGTAATAAAAATATTTCAAACCAGATGAGTTCGCTCTATAAATATTTATTTTATCAATTGATTCCTCAATTCTAAGTTTTTAAAGTTCAGTTTTCGTAATTTATTTCCTCCGAAAAGTAAACTTGAAATAATCATTATTATCTTTATAATAATCCTATTCGTGTATGGAATAGGATATGAATGTTTAATTCATTTCTAAATCTTTTAATAAATAGTGCATTTTGTGAAAATTTAATCATAAAAATGTACAAAAAATGTAAAGAGAAGTGAAAATAAGCATTGATTAAGAAATATTTTTTCTCGTGATATGTAAATTTTTTTCCTTTAAAGTATTAAAGGGTTTGAAATTTCTTATTTTCTATGAATTAGGGAACGTATGCATTAAAGAAACTCTCGAAAAAAACTATTTATTTCTGAACAAACTACTAAATTTCAAGAAATTTTGAAATGTTTTATTCATTAAAAACGTCAGAATTGTACAAATTTACTTTTTTTTTACATCTCACGGACGAAATTATATCGTAAAAGCTACAGAATATTTTTATTTTGTTTCGAATTTTAAATATAAAATATTAATTATGAAATTATTGCTCAAATGGTAAATCATTGTTAAAATTATTATTAGTGTTTAAATATTTAAAAACATTTTCTCTATGCACTCACTTGCGGTCTGATGACCTATTGGCTAGTGCTCTGGCCGCTTAGCCGAATTTCGGATTTTTGGCTTAGAAGTGGAATCCTCCCACGAATTTATAATTATCTGTTTTTAAATGTTTTACAAATTGTATGTATCTAATTGTATGTTGTGTGGTGTTTGTGCGTGTGCGAATAAAGCGTGAATAAAGTTCTCTAACCTATACTTCAAGTATCTCAACCCACCCACACACAGTCACAATCTGGTAGATCAACCTGCACACTACATTATTACTTCTTAATTAAAATATTGATAATATTTTCATTCTGGATCATTTTTTATTAATGTGTAATTGTTTATTTAGGTTGGACTAACTTTTTTTTTGTAAGTGACTCAGTTTGTAAATGCTTATCCTTAACTGAAGAATATCATATAATCTGAAATTCATGTTATAGGTTAATCAGGATTATTATTTCTATTGCAATTGTTTCGAATTCTGTTTTTAAAAATTCAGACAATTGTTATTGTAAGATAGATAATTGTTCAACAACGACAATAATAATAACTATAATTGTTTCAACAACAATAAAAATAACGATAATTGTTCAATAACAATAGACAATTGTTCAAAAATATTCTGTATAGTACAATTATTATTAAATATAAATGAGGTACTGAAAACAAAATTAAATTTAATGTTCTTTTCTCGCGCCTTTCTTATGTCGGTAAAATGAATAACAAAAAATATATAAAAAGTAATAAAACTTTGGTTAAAATCTAGGATCCTGTACCCTTTGTGCCAAACACATCGCCAAGTTGCCAAGTCGGTAAGTAAGCATAGAAATGAATGGGCCAGGTAGTTTGCGCGGTAAAATGATATTACGCCAAAATCCTTTACTGTGTTGCCAAATCGCCAAGTAAAAAGACAAAATGGCTGCCGAAGTTCGGTGTCATTGTAAAATGCTATTTCGCCAAAATTTAAAGCCAAACAGTGCTTTTACCCCAATATTAGCAGCCAAATAGCTATTACGTCAAAGTTTATTCCTGAAAAGTCTTTGAAGCCAAAGTTTATCGCTTTAACGCCAAATATTATCACTATCCTTTATCGCCAACATTTATCGCTTTATAGCCATTTTTTCACTAAGCAAATTTTGTTATATAACTTCTTTTAAGCCAGAAAATGCTTTATCGCCAATATTTATCGCTTTATAGCCACATTTTTTTTCACTAAGTGAATCTTGTTTTTTGAGGCGCTTTTACGCCAAAAGTTGATGCTTTATCGCCAATATTTATCACTTTATAGCCACATTTTTCACTAAGTGAATCTTTGTTTTTGAGGCGCTTTTACGCCAAAAGTTGATGCTTTTTGCCAAATTTTTATCACTAAAATTTTTTATCTCTGAATACTTTTGCGCCAAATGAAACCGCTTTTACGCCGAAATTTAGTGCTATTATGCCAAGAAAATTATACCTAAAATGCCGTTACGCCAATTTATATTGTTTTATCGCCAAATTTTTACCACTATTGTGTCAACTTTTAATGTTTTCTTTTACGCCACATATTGCCGCTTTAACGCCAAAATATATCATTATTTTGTCAACATTTTATTTCTAAATTGCTTTCACACCAAATTAAATCGCTTTATTGCCAAATTATTATGTGGAATTTTATTTTGCTAAGTCACAAAAAAGTATCGTTTAAACAAAGATAATAATCGCTGTTAATTGATAAAATTTCGATACGATAAAATTTCAACAAAGTTATTCGCCAATTTTTTTTTTTTTTTTTTTTTGTAATGTCATAAAATAAGTCATGTTCTTTACGAAGCCGAATTCGAATGATAAATTAATATTAACAAAAGATAAAAAAGAAGAAAAACTAGAGAATAACTTACATTTTATTGTGATATGTCCTTCCTCTGTAATGGAAACAAACATTTTATTCCATCGGTGAAATCATAAATTATTTTGCAGATGTCACATTTGTGCTGGCGCCGCCACATGCACTCTCCCAGATAATTATCAAATGTTCCGGACACATTATTTTTATTAATATTAATTTATTTTAATTATTAAAAATTTAAATTGTAACGTTAACTAACGTTCTAAAAAGCTAAAGCTTCAAATATTCCGAGCGAATTCTAATTACGGTTGTCGCAAAATCCTAACTAAACGAACATCTTTAAAAAGGAAATTAATTATTTAAGAATAAAATATAAGTTATTAATAAATAAAAAAATCGTTTTTCTTGTTTGTTTCTTACTTTCCTGAGTGGCAACTTCATAAATATTGTTTAGGTTCTGAATCAGTGACCGACGTACGCTGTAAGAATAAGTTCGGAATAATCAGTAATTTATTGGAATACTAATTTAAGAGAATATATATTTCTGTTCTTATTTACTGCAAATAATAATAAAATCACAATAACAATAAATAGTCATTATATTGTTTGGAAAATGAAGCCACGAATTCCTCTAATTATAGTATTGCAACCGTAAAGAAATTGGCGGAAAATTGGAGAAATATTCAGGGTTGAAAGATTGGCGACTTCCTCAGGGGTTATTTCAAAATAATAGATTTTACGAGTATTATAAATACAGTATTCAGGAAATATAATATTAATTTTGTATTTTTTAAGCATTTTACTAAAATGTTCATATTATCGAACAAAAAGATGAACCGAAAATAATAAGAATATTAAACATTTGCAATAATTCTAATCTACTTTACTTTTTTAACATGCAAAAAGAGAAAAGCATATTCAGCGTCATGCATTTGGCGTCATGTTGAAAATAATCATCATAAAAAAGTGCAATTCTTGGAGTTTTAATCTTATGAAAAAGTTTCTACAATGATAAAAATTTGTAAAGTATTTTTTAAATATTTCCTTAGAAATGCGCATTCATTATTAAGCAATAAATTATTTTCTAGCATATAAAAATATTACCTTTTTAAAGTCGAGTTTTTATTTGACTAGTATTCAAACGGTGAAATATTATACCTATCTAATTTGTAACTGAATTTTACATAAAAATCATTTAATAATTTTTTCATTGGTTTGCATAATAAAAATAAATTAATATGATTAAATCTTGAATAATTAATAATGTAGCTAAATTTTGAATTGTTAATAATGTTCTCCTACGTTGATAGATTTAAAGCAAAATTAGAAAATAAATGAAATTTGGCATGTATTAATTTAATCATAATTGCACATTAAGAATATACGAGAAATGTTATAAATAAAAAAAATGAGAAACTTTGTAACTCACAAAACATAAACTAAAATACTATGTGCACTTAAATTAAAATACTATAAATGGATGTGGTTGGGTTGAGATACTTTGGGTACAAGTTTAAGAACTCAGATTTATTGACACCCACACAAACACCACACACAATAAGATACATACAATATTTAACACATTTAAAAGTAAAAGACAGATAATTATATCTTCGTAGAAGGACACAATTTTTGAGCCGAAAAACTGAAACTCGGCTAAGCGCAGAATGCTCAAAATATGTTTCCTCTCTGGGGAAAGACTGCAGGCCAAATAATGCGCAAGGTTGCTACCCTCGGGGTGATAGAGTGTAGACCAACGTTTCTCAGTGGGAGCGCAGGAATGTGCTGCACTTCCTCTCTGGGAGAGTCTCGAGGCCGACTGACCATTTCTCCTGAACGCCGCAGGACCAATCTTGCCAATATGTAGGAGGAAGCATTGTTACAGTACTTAATTTATGACTTAATTTCTTTCCTTTTCTTCAAATGTTCACTTCAATGTTTCTCCATTCACGTGACATATTAAATTACATGAAAGAAAAATCCAGTAGAAACAATTAAAAAATTAAATTAAATTAATTATATTATTAAATTAAAAATTAATTAGTCATTATAATTAATTTTATTAAAATTAAAAATTACTTGATTATTGAATTCATTATATTAAAATTAAAAATTAACGAAATACTAGAATTAATTACATTATTAAAATTAAAACTTTTTAATGACATTCTTGCAAAAAGAATAACCCGAATTTTTAATAACAATTTTTAATAATTTTAAAATTGATTCATTAAAACATAGACATAAATCAAATGTCTTAAATAGAAATAGAAATAACCACAGAGTTTTATACATTGTAATTGCTTTTCAATTTTTGAAACATGAGATTATTTGTATCTTTAAATTAAAATCTCTAAATTAATTTTACCATCTCTTCAATTAAAAGGAAATTTTGAAATCTTTCATCAAAATGTTGAATCAAAATGAAAAATAATTTTACACTCAAATTATTCAAGAGCATCAAGTGATAAGTTTTTCAAATAATGTAACTTTTAACTGCATATGCTGGGCTAAAAATAAATATGTTCTCTTTGTAACAAAAGTGACAAATTCACTGTGATAATTAATTTCATCTGTAGCATTCTTTTTAAATGTTTGGATATTCAGAGACAGAAAAATTACCTCCACTTCTTCATTTCATTTCTACGTAAATTAATTGAAATATCTAGCATTTATTTTTGTTATGTATTTTTGTCGTTCTTCTCGATAATTAATGAACAGTTTTTGAATGTAACCTTTAGCTATATTTTTAGTTAATGCAGAAAAATGTGTTTTATTTCAACTGATATTTTTAAATTTTGAATTTATACAGGAGTGATTTTTTTAAAATAACAATGTTATATTCTAAGATTTTAAAGATTTGTATTTTTTTCCATAAGATTTGTTATTTCAAGAATATTAAACTTTAAGTAGAAAATTTTTAAATGTAACGGTAGTCATTAGGACAGTAAAATAGATTTGAAAAATCATAAAAAACATTCATTATTATAAGATTTAAAATCATTTAGTGTCAATAATGTTTTAAAAAATTTACACAAAAAAAAAGGATTATTTAAAATTTACTTTGTTCATCTAGTTTTCAATATAATATTTAAACTATATTTATGTATAGTTTTTTTTTTTGATGTACGATTTCTATTTTTTATATAAATAAATTTACAAAACTAATTATAAATTTTATTTGTTGAAATTTAATTGTTAACTCTGACTTCAAGGAAAAGGGGAACTTTGTAAATTTATTTTAATCTAGCTTTCAATATAACATTTAAACTATATTTAACATATAGTTTATTTTTTAATATATGATTTCAATTTTTATATAAATAAATTTATCAAAGATAATTATAAAGTTAATTTTGTTTGTTTGAAATTTATTTATTTGCTCTGGCTGCAATATTTTTTAGTTCAATTCATTCTCAAACAAAATTATTATATATTTTAAATACCATTGATATTAACTGGTGGCTTTGTTGTAAACACTGCTTTAAAAAACGGGGAGACTAGATGACGTTTGTGATGTTCATCATCTTTCCTCATTAATCGGACTACCTGGTAGGAGTTTTTCCAGGTTTTCTCCCATACTATATACAAATGCGAGATAGTTTCCCCAAAAGGTCCTACCAGAAAACACTTCCCTCCTTCTTCAGATTTTTATCTATGGGTGCTCCATCACACAAGAAGCTCCCCCTCCACTCTCTTCCCTCCTTCCATGAGGGATACAACAACAACAAATAATGTTCGTTTTCAATTTATAATATATTATTTATTGAATTTTTAACAAATAATTCGTGAAAAAAATAATATAAAAATATTGGCAATAAATATTTCTTGATGTTTGATAAGTTTCTTTTAAAAGAAATGTTTTTCTTGATATCTAAACATATCTTCATCAAAATTGAATGTTTTCTTTTCTATATAAGACACAATAATACGAAACAAAAACAAAGTAGAAAATGCCTCTGGGTTTTTAAAATTTTTTCCATATATTGAAAGAAATACTGGCTCTTGCTATAAATATGTCGCCAAAAAAAATATCTTTTCCTTCAATTTTTTTAAAGATCAACAAGAACAAGTTAATCTTTTAATCGTATTTTTTAATATGCAAAAAAAAAAAAAAAAAAAAAAAAATAACATGCTTTTAATCTGGATTTTAGTTTTAATATTTTTATTAAATACACTGGAAAAACAACCAATACATTTTTTGTAATTTTTACTTATTAAATATTTTGAAGTGATTAATAGCACTTAGTGTTTTTCTAACATTGCAAACAGAAAAACAGAATTGAATTTAACAGGGACAGTAAAACCAGAATTAAATTAAACAAAAAGACAGAAAAAATAAATTAAACTAATCACATTAGAATTAAAAACGAATATCAAGGCATGTTTACACATGATTTTGGTTTTTTACAAAGCAGAGAACAGAATTTCAATTTATCACGCCTAAATAACGAAATTCCATTGAAAATATAGGACTTTTAATGATCTAATAGCTCACATTTATTCTTAATTCATGTAAAAAATATTAATCACTATATTATAAGAACATCAACGAAATTCAATAGAAATAGGGATATGTTAAATTTCAATCCCCCGACCAATACATACCAATAATCTTCAACACAGAAATCGAAATAAACACACAAGAAATAATTGATCAGGAAGAATTTAAATATATTTAACATTTTTGAAATAAATACGATTTTTTAAGTCTTCGAAAATTATTAAATATATTTTTTAACATTTTTGAATATATAAAATTGAAGGACTAACTTTTGCTTCATATTTTCTTTTCCATTCTACTTTTGTCATAAATAACAGGTGGGCTGAAAGGTTCATAGGCTGACAAATAGATGTTGCTACTAGTATTAAATATGTAATTTTTTGTTAGCCCTAACCTCTTCAAAAGACAAGTGTATAAATTTGACAGCTGTTGCACTATTAGTATGTGAGTTATAGCATTTTTAGTGTTCATTACGTGCAGTCCACTCGGCTGTCTGTCGATTGGACTCCGGTGTGAAAAGATGGAGCCATACTTCACATTGTCACATATCGACGCAAAAATTCGGGTTTATTACGATTGAACAGCTCCAAACACTGCTCAGAATCATCAATTCGTAGTTGTTTTGGGTCGATTGTGAGCTCGCGCGGCACCCACTTTGAACAGAGCTTTGCATATCCAAATATTCATTCACGATATGTCCAACACGTTCAACGTCCACGATATGTCCAACAATACTTAGTTACTTCTGGCAACATTACCATACACCACTAAATATAACATTTTAATAGGTTTTTGAAATCATTGTAACCACAACGTAATTTAATTTAAACCAATATAAACTTTTTCAAATAAGCATTTATTATAACCTAGAAGAAAGAAAATATATCAAAAATATTAGAACACCTATAATCATAAAATAAGAACTTAACAATGAATGATTAATAAACTGCAAACATGATTCAATTCTATGATATGACATCAATTTGTACCAGTTTTATTGGTAATGTTTTACAATCAATATTCAATCTAAATAAAAAAAAATATTTAAGTGAAAAAATAAAAAAATTATTAAATAAAATATTGTACTGAGAAAATAGTTCTTATATAATGCAAGTTCTCTTGAACAATTATTTTTTTTATTTTTCTTGATAACTGACTTTTTATTTTATACATGTAGTCAAAGAAACTACTGCAGCGTAAATAACATAAAGAAAAGGGCAATCACGTCAGACAAAACAGCTCACATATTTCAAAATAAAATATTCTATTATATTTACGTCAAATAAAATATTCAATTTCTATTAAGTTCTATCTAGATTTTATTTATGGTGTCTGTAATGACTCGCATCGAAACTTCTATCACATTTCCCTCCAAGAAATAACACTTTCACGACCTTTAATGAACAATGTTGGTGAACTTTTTTCTTGTTATGTCTGATGAAGGCAGTTTACCTTCCCTTAGTGATAACTTTTGATGTTTAACGAATATATTTTCTCCCCTAAATATTTCTAATTATTCAGAGTATTATTAGAAGATGCTTACAACACAAATTAAACATCTCAAAAATAAGTTACTTGCTATAAACGGTAAAAAATCAATTTTTCGTTAAGACATCAAAGA